>CM076570.1:14896637-15114103 GCA_034641835.2 Pinus albicaulis | reverse complement strand
AAAAGAAGCACATCACTATCAATATCTGACATAGGAATCCCTGCAAATTGCCTTCTGTATTTCATTCGTTCATTGGAAAAAATTTCAGAAAATACAGTGCACAAAAGTCTGTTTCTCTATAATTTTACCAACAAAACCATTTACTATGTTTTTCATCTCTATATACATCATGAGGTTCGATCTCCTACTCTAGGTGGTCAAAATTATTGAACAAAATAAACTTCTAACTAGATACATCAAAATTTTAGTGCATATACTTAAAAATAGGGATGGTTTTAATTACAACCAATCCATGCCTAAAAAATCATGAAATTAGAATATTTACAAATAATAATTAAATAAACATCCTATGACAACATGCCACCTATCCGCATGATCCAAACTGCTTCTAGAAACCAAAAATTTGAAATATGAAGTGAAATGGTGTTGACACTCCAGTTTCACAACACATTAGCCAATTTCGCAGTAAGTTGAAGTAGCCTCTCAATGTTTTTGTATGGTTGAAACCCTCTTTGTGATGGTACTAAACCTATGATAAAGGATTCATAGTGATTTCATACCTCCTTATTGACTAACCCCAACTTTCACAACAAAATGGTCACCTTTCGTAGCACCTTCAAAATTCAAAACATATAATGCCTTTTTTCTTACATAAAGTGTTAGAGGCATCAATGTAAGTATTGTGACATTAATCTAACTCCACACATGACAATAAAAAATTTAAAAATTCACTATCTCATCAAGATCAAAGACTATATAAAAAGTGCAACAAGCCCTTGCACCATTTTTTCAAGCTTCACCAAAATTGACCTATTTCTGATTTCTTGAGAAAAAATACAAAACTTTAGAGTTGTGTGGAATCCTCTTGATGAATATTTACCATTGTACTGACCTCTGCTAATATATATAACTTTTCCCTCTTCCTCTTCATTCCATATTCCTTGGCCTCAGCGAGCTTCTGCTTTACCAATCTGAGTCTTCTTTTTAATACCATATTCTGTGCATATGAATTTCTCACCTACCTATGCAGAGGCAAGGTCCACTTTAAATTAGATTTTTCCTTGTCAAGGACAACCATAACAACTTGTATTTGATTAAAAAAAATCAATTTATCCCTATGATCCTTTTATGCAAGCTGATCTACTTGTTGTTGAACTCCTTCAGTTTGTTCCAATATTTTTCAAACTCTTTCTGCTCATCAAAAACCACCCTATGTTCTGGCTTAATAGTCTCCTTTATTTTCATTTTCACCTTGGAAATAGACCTAGTTCTAGGTATCCTTTATTGTTCAACTATCTCCTTTATCTCTTCAACATTAATGCCTTGTTTGTCTTTTCATTTAGCAACATTTACCAATGTTTTCCTTAATGCTTCTCCTTCACTGGGTTGGATAAATTATTGTGATTATTTCTTCCTAAGCTATCTATTTTCTTGCTGCAAATATTATATTGTCATATGAGCCTTGTCCAACTGATCTTGCAAATCTTTAACATTTTGGTCCCTTTCACCAAATTCTGCTTCTTTATGTGTATGTTCTGATTCAACCACTTGAATAGGTTTAGATGTATGATCTATAGGAAATATCTTGGTTGAAGCTCTTGTTCTTCATACCCTAGCCATTTTTTCTACCTCAAGTGAGAAGTGAAGCTTCTTAGCAATTCTTTTGTCAACTGATTTTTCTTAGTCAAAGGATTTCTGATCAAGATAAATGTTGCAGGTGAGGCCTCTTTGATTGCAACTAATGGGGTGTCTTTCTTAGTCCTATGGTTGTTATAATATTATGTTATCCACCCCGAATAAACCCAAAATTCCTGCCATGAATACTTGTTCTTTTCAAGTTCCTTTATCACCAACAATTTAGTCAATGAAAAATGAAACAATTTTAGCTTCAATTTGATTCCCCTTTGTTTGAAATTTGTCAACCATCTTGAAAAAAATTCTAAATAAATAGTAAGGAAGATTCAAAATTTTCTTCTTCTAAAATGTATTAGGAGTCTAATATGATAGTGATAAGCTTTATTGGACCTCCCTTCACATGTGAAAAACCTTTGAATCACGTCCAGCATTTTACTATGGTCGTCTTGTAGATAGCTTATTGGAACAACAAAACCATACCCTTTCTGTTGTTTTGGTTTGGGAAAGTCTTTGAAATGAACCAAATCAAACTCAATACCCTTAAACCATTCCTCACCATTCAAAGGGATCTCAGTGGCATCAAATATTGATTGGGTTGTGACTGGAAAAGTAAGTGTTCCCACCTTTGCTTGTAAACCATCAAAACCCTTGGAAAACTCCTTGGTCTTGTAGATGATACCCTTGAATATTTTCACAAAACCTCATACACCCCACCGATTAAAAATCCATTCTGAGTTGGGTCTGCATTGATGGTTGTGACATATTTTGGCTCAAATCGAACAATGACACATCCCTTATGTTTCTTGTCTTCTGGAGTTGACATGATTTTGTTTTTGCAACAATGAGTAGTTTAGGGTTATAAGAAACTTGTTTTCTACAACAATGGAGGTGTTATGATATTTTAAACTTCTATTGATGACTTAAGAGACAACAAGCATTACACAAAAGACATAAAAAATGCATAATTTCTCAGGAAAACCCTAAAAAACTTGCAAGTTTCCAACAATTGATAGATAAACTTAAGGGCACAGTTGCAACGCTTTATGAAAAAATGAAATGCTCAAGGTATTTGGGTTTTTTAACATTGTTAAGCATAAATAATTAGACAAATAAGCTTCAATTTAGTTTTAAAATATGGCATACACTGCATGTAGAGGCTATTATGAGAAAAATGCAGATTTTGCAGCGACAAATGAAAAATATAAAACATTGTGTGGAATCACAACGAACTAGGATAAAACACAACAAAAAATGCAAAAACACAACAATTTCAGAAAAGTAGAGACGATGAATTTATCTCTTTTGCGGGCTTTCTACGACTTTTTCTAGATCGTACATGCATTTTATGGATTCATCTGGGACTGAGGAACAAAGATAAGCTTGAATTTTCACCTATGAAGGAGGGTCAACCACCTGTATGTGATAATTCCAGCACTTTGTGGATTTACAATTCCCCTACCTACCTTTCGCAACAAAACAACACGAGAATACCATGACTTCCGATGGAAATGAAACGAAAGGGAGTGGAAATGATAGTGATAATCGTGATTTGGAAATAAAATTTATGAATGTGCAACACGTCTTGGAAAACACAACGCTTCAGGAAAATAAAAGGATTTTCCTTCGAACCATTATATTCCCGCTACGATCATGACCTGTCTTTGAAATGAAAGTTAAATCGACTCAACAAAGCCTCCAAATTTGTTCCTAATCCTTCTCATTATTACTTTGATGTAGACTCGACCTGTAAACTTAGGTGACCCATTTATGATGACCAAGGATGGTGACTAACTTATAATAACCAAATAATTTTATGACATGATCTTTTGAACTCTTCCATGGTGACCAAAAACTTCCTATGATTACCCCTTTAATAATGAAACCTCATGACTTTAGACATTTGGACCTTTAGCAAAATAAACAAACTTGACATGAAAATTAATGTAAATCTAGACCTCTTTAAACCATAATAGTTAGGTAATCATGACTAATATTTAAAAATTAACCTCATATAAATATAAATACTAACATGACCAAGATTCCTAAACCTAGGACCCTAACAGAGGGTTTTTACACGGTGCTCCATGATGCTATAGGATTGCTACAAGATGCTACAATATTTCCCTATTTTGCTATAGGATTTTATCTGTGAGAATTATGAGGGTGGAAATGGTGAAATAAATTTGGGAAAGGGTACTGAAATGCAGGATAATTTTGTATGTTTCCCTTTCCAAGATTAGTACCCTTCAGGGCCCATCTTGCACAAGAAACAATGCACATAGTGGCCTTCAAAAAACCATAAATGTACTCTTGGTGGACAATGTTTGGAGGAGTTGTTGAGATAGAAAGAAGGATCTAGTGGTCGAATAAGGAGTGTAAATGAAAATTATAACCATTCAAATGAACAGTAGCACCTGCACACCACAAACAGATTATGAATCTTATATATGAAATGACTAAATACCTAGTATGCCAGCTAGTTTTCTCTTTGAGTAATCTTACCAATGAACAGAAAATCGAATGAAAATGATATGGGATAAATTTTGTTATTAATTTGGATGTACTAGGAATATAATACAAGTGGAATAAATAAATAAGAAACCTATTTAACATGTGTTAAAAAATAGCAGAAAATTACTACTCCAAAAACTAGATAATTAAGAATCAGTGAGCTAGTTAACCTACCAAATACCTAACCTAATCAAGTGAAAATTATATGGGGTAATTTTTTTTATTAACTTGAATTTTTTTAGCACTCAATACAAGTGGAATCAAATAAAAATATCCTTGTTAATATGTGCTAAAAAATAGCATAAAATTACTACTATTTTGCTACTAGAGACTTCTAGAAATTCTAGATTTGTGAACTAGTAAGCCAATCCATGTAGCTCAATGATGAATATGAATTTTCAATTTTTTTCTAAGGATGCATCATGACTGTGACTCTGTAAATAACATACAAGCCAACTCAATTCAATCACTTAACCAATATAACCTACAACAACATAAGCATGAATAGTAAATGTAGAAATAAGAGATGCAAGTGAAAACAACATTCAAAGGAAATAACGAAATTGTACGATATGGTTTTGAGGCTCCCGGGATGGTCAAGCCCAAGGATAATCAGATTCCTATCAAGGAAACCAAGCTTTAGAACCTAAAAATGACACCAAACTTCATTATTTGAATCAATCCAAGTACATCCCTGTTAGAAATGAAAGTGGAGTTGCTAAAATATAACAAGTTTTCTCCACAAGAAGACTAAGAAATACATGCCCCTAGAGGAAAATTAAAATTGGTACTTATATAGATATGCAG
The DNA here is from genome assembly GCA_034641835.2 of Pinus albicaulis. Classification (NCBI taxonomy): domain Eukaryota; kingdom Viridiplantae; phylum Streptophyta; class Pinopsida; order Pinales; family Pinaceae; genus Pinus; species Pinus albicaulis. Next base: position 15,109,150 of record CM076570.1, on the reverse strand, counting down.
GGAAGCATCCTCTTTTTAAACGAGGTATCTTTCCCTCCAAAATCCCTCAAATAGTGGATATGGTACCCAACACTAGGAGTCTTCATTAAATGATAGGGAGCGCATTCCTAGATTTTCTCAATAACAAAAGCTCCAGAATTTGTGCAATAATTTCATGATGTCTTGTTCATTTATTATCCAAATTTGGTCCATCCTGCAGCAGGGAGAAATTACCTGGATTATCTCAGCCTCCAAATCTTCATAATCTATCCAATATTCTCACAATACTCTACAAAAATAAATAATATTAGGCATATAATATGAAATTATCTCTAAACCTTCCTAATGAAAATACTAAGCTAAAAAATGTAATACAATGAAAAAAGAGAGGTTTAATGTGATTAAGGATGGTTGTATGGGCCTTAAATTGTGGTTAATTTAGAGGCCCATCACAAATCTTACAAACAATTTCTAGATCTGAAATGTTTTCTCTGCTCGATGGGATTTTTTGTTACAATCGAGTCCTTGTTGTTGAACCAAATTGGTTAAAGATGAATTTCAGAATTAAATGTGGGATGTTCACTTTTTGACGCATGCCCTTTAGCCTTATAAATGTTGGAGCTACCTTCCAAGGGGAAATGGATATTGCTTTTATAGGGTTCATTGGCCAAAGTGTGGTAGTCTATATGGATGACATAACAATGTTTTCAAAGAAGAGATCATATCATCTACATCACCTTAAGAAAATATTTGAGTGCTGCAGGAAATACGAGATATCAATCAACCCCAAGAGAATAATATTTGCGATGCTTGAGGGTAATATTATGGGACATATAATAGCAAAGAGTGGTATCACAATGAATCCAGAGCATGTAAAAACTACCATGCAAATCCTGCATTCCAATGGAAAGAAAGCAATGCATTTATTCTTGGGTAAGATTCATTTCCTTCGTAAGTTTATTTCTGAATTTTCCTAGATAGTGAAACCTCTACATAGCATGATAAATAAGGATGATGTATTAAAATGGAACCAAGAATAGAAGGAGGGTCTTGACCACATTAAGCAAGCTATCATTGAAGCCTCTGGTCTCTACAACCCTAAATTCGATAAATATTTTATGTTGCACGCTTTTTATTCAAATTCATCACTAGAAAATATATTGACACAAAAGGATAATCAAGGTGATGAGTGTCCTATATCTTTCATGCGTAAATACTTGCAAGGATCAGAGGTCAATTACCCCGATATGTACAAGTAAGAATATGCCATCTATAGATTTTTTAAACACTTCAAACCTTATATTATGAAAAATCATGTTATAGTGTTTGTACCTCATCCGGCTATGAGATCATTATTTGTCCATCAAGAGTTAGGTGAACACAGGGATAATTGGATGAAATGCCTGCAAGAATACAATTTGGAGTTCAAACCTTCTCACACAATTAAAGGACACAACTTATGCAAGCTCATTGAAGAATTTATAGGATGGGAGCATGAGGTCAAAATGTATCAACGTGATTTGACTCCTACTCCTAGCCCATCATCATCCTGGTATATCTATTTGAAGCAATATTTGGAAAAAGGCACTTTATCTCCTACCTTGTCTGCAAAAAAAAGAAGAGCCATTAGATTCCAAGTTTCTTATTATCAATTGGTCGATGTTAATTTGTTTTGTAAACACCACAATGGCCTGGTTGATGTCAATTTGTTTTGTAAACACCACAATGGCGTGTTGCTTAAATTCTTGGAATCAAATGAAGTTGAAAGGGTTTTAAAGGAGCTACATGATGGGTCAATGGGAGGAAATTATTCCGACAACATAATAACACACAATATCATGAGGGTAGGGTATTACTAGCCTACACTATTTCAAGATGCTCACACATATGTGTGTAAATTATCGATTTGTCAGAAATGTGTTGGAAGATCCCTTTCAACAATGGGGCATGGATGTCATTGGGTAAATCAGACCACATTCCTTAAAACAACATAAGTACATCCTCACATCTACGAATTACTTCACGATATGGGTGGAAGTTGTGTTGCTAAGAAAAAAACAACAACTAGGAGGTAAGTCATTTCCTTAACCGGAATTGTAGGAATTTACAGGGTAAGTTCCTTAGATTAAACACCAAAGTTCACCACTCACAAATATATCACAAATAAATACACTAATATTTGACATGGTTAAAACCCTCAAAGAGGGAAACATTCCATGGTCTGAGCCAACGTGACCACTTTAGGAAATATATTAATATAAAGAAAGAAAATTTACATAAGATTCTCTCATAAACGGTTACCAGAAAAATGACCCTCCATGCTCTTTAAATAGAGAGCATGGACCAATCAGGTGTTAAGCCACAGATCAAATGTCGGTTATATTGAGGAGAGAGTGAACTATCAGATCACTACATATCGTGATCGTCAGATTATAAGTTACAAATATACATATTAAAGAAACACACGTTACCTAACTCTACGCTAGACCAAGTTATACTTAACTATTTCCTATGTGTCGAAATATCCTAACATCCCCCCTTAGGAACAACTTGGGATAGGATTGAAGGATTTAAAAAGGTGACACAAAAGGAGACTATTTCCTATGTGTCGAAATATACTAGCATGCCCCTTTAAGAACAACTTGGGATAGGATTGAAGGATTTACAAAGGTGACACAATAGGAGAAGGAAGAGGCATTATAGCCTATCCCCCCTTAATGATAACTTTCCTGAACTCCAAGCATAGATTGAAGTTTGGTATGTGAGTGCATTTATAAATATATCAACAACTTGATCATTGGTTGAACAATATTTCACTTCAAGAACACGATCATGAATGAGCTTTCTGATGAAGTGTATGTGAAGCTCAATGTGTTTCATACACTGATGCTAAACTGGATCTTTACATAGCTGAATGTCACTCTGATTATCATACCAAAGTGCAGTTGGATGCTGCTGATGAAGGCCAAATTTGGTCAGGATCTGACGAAGCCACATGGCTTCCTTTCTTTCTTTAACTACACCACGATACTCTGCTTCTGCTGAAGAGAGAGAGATGGTACTTTGTTTCTTACAAGAACAAGTAATAGGTCCTGAAGCAAGAGTAAATACATAACCTGTGGTAGACTTTTGATCATCAGGGTCACCGGCCCAATCAGAATCAGTGAAACCAATTAACAATGGAGATGCACATACACTGTAATGAATCTCGAATTGAATTGTACCTTGAACATATCGAAGTATTCTTTTAGAAGCTTTCCAGTGACTTTCATGAGATAAATGTCTTTCGGATTAATCACATCACTAGGATTTTGTCTTAATGATGTGATTAATCTGAAAGACATTTATCTACATTATGGATCACAAAAGTCTTAGATCTGACTTTCATGAGGTTGGTGCATAAACCGAGAAACAAGACCAACTGAAAAGGAAAGGTCAGGTTGGGTATGAGTTAGATACATAATTTTACCAATAATTTGACGGTATAAGGTAGTATCAACTTCAGGGGTAGTACAAGTGACTGAAAGCTTGACTCCAAACTGAAAGGGAGAAGGGGTTGATTTACAGTCTTCCATGTGAAAGTGGCGTAGAAGATCACAGGCATAATTGGACTGAGAAAGGGTAATACCTTATTTGGATTGCAAGACTTGAAGACTAAGGAAATAATGCATGTGTCCTAAGTCTTTCATTTCAAACTTCTTTTTGAGGCTAGACTTCACATGGTTTATATGGTTGGGATCACTACCAATAAGGATAATATCATCAAAATAAAGAACAAGGATGATGAAGGACTTACCCACTTTCTTGGTGTAGACAGTGTTATTAGAATGACACCTATAAAAGCCATTATCTAAGAGAAAGCTATCCATTTTGTCATACCAAGCTCGAGGAGCTTGTTTGAGACCATAGAGAGACTTCCTAAGGTGAAAAACAAGACTAGAGTCATTTTGGATAAAGCGAGGGGGTTGTTCTATGTAGATTTATTCATGCAAATATCCATGTAAGAAAGCAGATTTAACATCCATATGATGGACTTCCCATTTAAAGGAGGCAGCAAGGGAAATAACAAGGCGGATAGAATTCATTTTGGCAATAAGGGAGAAGGTTTTGGCATATTCAATGCCTTCAACTTATGAAAATCATTTAGAAACAAGACGAGCTTTATTTTTATCCACTTTTCCATCTGGTCCAAATTTTTTTTTATAAACCCATTTACATCTGAAAATTTTTCTTCCCTTTGGAAGAGGAAAAAGATCCCAAGTATCGTTTTCCAAAAAGGAAAAATATTATTCATTTTTAGCTTCATCCCATTCTGGATGACCTAAAGCTTCTTCAGAGGTTTCTGGATCAAGATTTTCTGAAACTTGAGCCAGTAAGGAAGAGGCTCTTTCGAGCTGAGAATGTGTACGACGTTGATCTGCAGGGCCACCTACAAGAGAACTTGCTGCATCTCGAGTAGAGCAGACCCATATTGGATGTTTTGGAGCTGAAGGAATATCTTGAGGAGGTGGAGGAGGATTTTCATCCTTGTTGTCATCATCTAAACTAGAAGGAATGATATAAAAAATAGAAGAGATAGAGAGAGGTGGCGCATATGCCGAATCGGGCTCGTAGGCCAAAGATGGAAAACCCGCCAAACTAGGCTCACAGGCCGATATATTTTCATCAAATTTTACATCTCTTTTAATGATCACATTTTTGTATTTTGGTTGAAGAAGTCTATATCCTTTGACATCTTCAGAATATCCAACAAAAATGCATTTTTCACTCTTAGGTTCTAAGGCTGTATGTTTCGCATCTGGAATATGGGCCCAAGCTTCACTTCCAAAAACACGAAAGTGACTTACATCTCGTTTGATTGAGCTCTAGGCTTCTTTAGTATAAGTGTGATTTACTATGTAATTTTAACAATTAATTGATTTTGTCCAAAAATTAAGACTAAGTCCTTTAGTTTAAAGCATACAATTAGCCATTTCTTTTAGAGTGTGATTCTTCCTTTCAGCTACACCATTTTTTTGTGGAGTATATGGAACAGTATGTTGCAATTGAATGCCATGGTCAGTGCAAAAGTGGATAAATTTTTTATTAACATATTCTCCTCTATTGTTAGTACTTAAGAATGTGACATCCAGATTGTTTCTCAGCAAAGGCCTTAAAGGCCAAGAACATGTTAAAAAATTCACTCTTGATTTTTAAGAAGTATACCCAAGTGCATCTAGAAAAATCATCAATGAAAGTTAAGAAGTACTTCCGGCCAGAGAAAGAAAAATAGGAAGTGGACCACGTAAATCACTATGCATAAGATGAAAGGGGGCTGAAGCGTGCCAAGAGGCACGTTTGTCAAAAATACCTCGATGATTTTTTTCCGAATACACATCCGGAACAAACACCATCTTGACAAGATACCATAGGAAGGCCTGTCACCATATTTTCTTTACATAGAATTTGAAGAGAGCGATATTTTAAGTGACAAAATCGCTCATTCCAAAGTTTGTTCACTTCATCATTATGAGCAACAAAAAAATAGGGAAGACATGATGACCCAAAGTTGTCAAACTTATACAACCTTGTGGAATCATCAACAATGCCAGTAGCTAAAATATGTCTAGGATCTTTGAGGTCCTTACTTACAACATCATGCGCTGAGAATTCTACTGTTTTCCCTTCACCTGAATGACTTATCTGATAAATAGATAGAAGGTTGCGAGACAAGGTAGGAACACATAATACATCACTAAACTGACCATTATCTAGATGAATGGTTCCAGACTCTACAACACTGAGAGATCTATGATCACCAACATAAATATTTTTGGTGTTACAATCATTTAAAGAAGAAAACATGGCTTTATTTTTGGCCATGTGGTAAGAGGCTCCAGAATCAATGAGCCACTCATGAGATTGAGAAGAAGAAGATACATTCAAAGCATAACTAGATCTTGATGCTTGACAACCACAAGTAGAAAGTGTCATTCCCGAAGATTAAGTTGAAGAGTGCTCCAAATTGATGTTGTGCTTCTTCATTGCTGCTTCCAAGGCTTCCATATTCTTAAAACATTTTGAATCTATGTGGTCATCACGATTACAAAATTTGCAACCACTATCTGTCTTCTTCCCTTTGTTTCTATTTGTTTATCAGTTTTTTGAGTTTCTTTTTTAGTTTGCGGCTGAAATTTCTTAAGACCCTTGTTAAGTTTAGGACCATTCTTTTTAGGATGTTGCTTCTTAGGATTCTTTTGGTATGGTTTTTTCTGGGCTACTAAGGCTTTCTTAGAAGATTTTCCAGTATTAATAAGACCAAGGTGTAAGATTTTTTCTTGTTCTCTTATCAAAGAATCTCAAAAGGCATCAAAAGATGGGGTCTTGTAGGTTGTTCCTTGAGAAATGATGGATTCTCTAGTGGAATGGAAGGTGGAAACAAATACAGAGTATGCAGGGAAAATCTTAGCAAGAATGGAATAGATAAGGCTACCATATTCTTTTTTTACCTTACAACCTTCTAAAAGAAGTCTAAGGGTCTTGAATTTGGATAAAAAATCTTCAATAGAGGAGAAATTATTAGTGTCCAAAGTAAGCAACTCATTTTCAAGCTGGTGGGCTCTGATTTCATTTTTAAGGCCAAAAACAATATTTAGCTTTTTCATAGCTCCATAAAGGGAGTGAATGTCTTAGATATGAAATCTAAGATCTTGAGCAATGGACATTGCTATCAACCCTCGTGCTTGATATTGTTTATTTTCCCATTTAGCGGCTTTATCTCCATCGGTAGGTTTATTTTCTTGTCCTGTGGCTATTCTATAAAGCCCTTTACTTCTAAGTAAGTCTACCATGTATGATAGCCATTGGAAATAATTGGTGTTGTTAATAATAACAGGGCATGAAATTTCCATTAAAAAAAAAATCTGAAGCTGAAAAGGCTAAAAACAACTTCTCCAATGGAAAGATATTGAAAAAGTAGGCTGTTCGAAAAAAAACGGCTCTGAAAATGGCTTCTGGATGAAGAATTTATGCCTTTTTGAAAAAAGTTGTAGTAGATGATGAATAATTACATGAAAGGTTGAAAAATGATGATGAAGATGTACTTTAAAAAAAATACCACTCCCCCCTCCCCCCCTTTTCAAAACTTAATACAATAATTTCACTTAAAAAAAAAACTACTTTATGTGGCCCACTTTTATAAATAAGTGTGAGTCACTTTTACAATGTTACTTTTGCATGTGCTTTTTAAATAAAATAAAAAACCCTTTTTTTAAATTGTAAACTTGCCAAAATGAAATTTAGGAAAAAGTAACTTAACAAAAATATTTTTAGAAAAAGAAGCTTGAGAATGAGACTTGAACCCAAAACCTCTATTCTCATAAAGTAACTTTACACCAAGTTGGCTAGTAAAATGATTCTATAATTTTTTGAAAGGAGGAAGGATTTTTTTTTTTTCTCTTCGATGTGTGTGCTTTTTCCTGCAAATGAAACACAAAATGCGTGCACAAAAAAAACAAAATACAAGCCTTGCGGCAGAATGTTCGCACAAATAAGCGAGGAAAGAGCATACGTAGTAGAAAAATCACATCTTCCTGTTTCTTGTTTTCCGAGATTGCACATAGCGCAGAGCAAAGAGCCTACATAGAGAAGAGGGTATAGATCCAACAATAATAAAAAAAATTATAAATCGAAATAAACAAAATGATTAATAAATATAACTGCAAAAAATATACTTTATACCTACAGATCTAAAATGACATAAGTTGGGAAACCATAAACCTTTTCGCATGAAACGAAAGGGGTTCCTCACTATAATAGATGGTCCAGACAGAACATAGCAGTTCTCCCGACCTGAAAGTGGTCAGAAATAGTAGATATGGAAAACAATGGTCGCATGGAGTCAAACTGGCTTCATATTTGGATCAACAATGGATGCGGCCCTCAAAATGGCTCTAATACCATGTAGGAATTTACAAGGTAAGTTCCTTAGATCAAACACCAAAGGTCACTGATCACAAATAGATCACAGATCAGTACACTAGTATTTGACGTGGTTGAAACCATCAAAGAGGGAAACAGTCCACAACCTAAGCCAACATGACCACTTCATGAAATTTATTAATATAAAGAAAGAAAATTTACATAAGCTTCTCTCATAAATGGTTACCAGACAAATGACCCTCCATACTCTTTAAATAGAGATCATGGACCAATCGAGTGTCAAGCCACAAATCAAGTGTCAGTAATATCAAGGAGAGAGTGAATCGTCAGATCACTACATATCGTGACTGTCGGATTATAAATTACAAATGTACATAGTAAAGAAACACACTTTACCTAAATTTACTCTCGACCAAGTTATACTTAACTATTCCATATGTGTCAGAATATCCTAACAAGAATATCATAACTAGGTTCAATGTTCCTACCTCCCTCATTTTTTATACTGCAACTTTTCATCATTTAAGTTATATTACTTTGCTTTGGAAAATGGTATCATTTTGAAAAATTCTTCTAACTATTACCCCCAAGGAAGTGACTTAGTTGAGTCCAAAAACAAAAGCCCAATATGAATTATCAAGAAAATCTTAATGTTGCAACAAAGGAATTGGCACAATGCCTTAACCAATGCCCTATGGGTTGATTGTGTCACTCCCAAGCTATATCTTGGTACCTCTCCTTAATTCCTAGTGTACAAGAAGGAATTGATCTTACCTCCAAACTTGTACATGCCTGCCTTGCAGTTATCATAAGAGTCTCTCCGTAGACCATTTACCACCATGAAAAGTAGGATTGACACCTTACTTAAACTCAAGGAAGAAAGAGAGAAGGATTGTTAAAAGTTTTCTTTACACAAAAGCCAAATTAAGAGATGTTTTGATAAGAAATATGCAGGAAGCAAAGAGTTTAACGTAGGTGACCTTGTCTTGAAATGGGATAAAGCCCATGAGGATAAATTTAAGCATACCAAATTCCAAGCCTTGTGGATTGTACATTTTCAAGTCAAATAGAAACTTGGTTAGCATACCTACCACCTCCAAACTCTAGACTGGAAGATTGAGCCCATTCTCGTAAATGGCCAAGGTCTTAAGTTCTAATTTACTTAGCAGCTCTTTTAGTTTCCCTTTCACCCTTGTACATAAATTCTCTTTATGTTAGTTTTCTTCCCTTTAAAGGCCTCTTGTATATAAATAAAGGCATTTAATATGAATAAATAGTTCTGGAATATCATCAATCATCCTAGCATACTAAGAAGTTGGGATAGTTGTTCAATCATTGGATAAATATTGATCTTTTTTATCTGATTCGATCTTGAATATCATATAAATCATTGTCATAAGAAAATATGGACTAAACTATGTGGGGAACCCTAATCATCTGGAATACTCTCTATATGATCCAGGTGGATATTGGTGGCCACCCACCTACTCCACTTGGGGCCCCACCATTGTTTCTTTCCATTTTTCAGTTTCCTTAATTGTATCACAATTTACTATTTTTAACAGTTTTTCGGGTTCTGAACTTCTAGAGTCATTTTGAGGCCCTAAACGCCATTTTTTGGAAAAATATGGAGCAACATGAAAGTTCCTTCAATTTTTCTCACATAAAAAGTTGTATTCCTTGGATATATATTTCTAATGAGGTATGGTGCACATCAAATGGAGATCGTATGCCAAAGTTGCGTCCTTGGGAAGTTGATGTACCAATTTACCCAAACTGGGCCCATAGTTTTGGCGCTTCATCTCCTAGGGTTAGGTTTTTGGATTTTTAGGGTTTTTCATTGTTTCTCAATAATAAATAGGCCCTCTAACCTCATTGTAACATAGTTCATAGGTCTGTAGCTGCCACATATCTTCTCAAAGATAAGCTACCAACACCCTAGCTAGTTTATTTCCATTTTGTCTGTAAGCATATTTCAGTTATTTGTTATTAATGAAATGAAGTTTTATTTATGTTGCACCTTTATTTTTATGTGTATTTATGTATTTCATTGTGTTCTTACATAAATTTGGATCAGTGGTATCAGAGTGGTCGTCCCTTTCTCGATCCTTCTTTTCATGTCCCCAATGAGGTTGAGGTATAAGGAACTAGGGCTCGATCTGGTTGAAGCTTTGAAAGATTAGCCTTGCAAACCCCGAAGACCGCTCATGGGGGAAGAAAAGAAAGATGTGGGAGCAGGAGATCCTATCAAAATATTGCTCGAGGAGACTCTCGAGAAACAAAGGAACACGATGATGAATAAATTTTCCCAGATCTTTCAACGACTGCCCACCGGCATCGCATCTACATCCAGCAGCCACTCCGAAGGCGTCACTCCTTTTAAGGTACAAGTAAACTTTGACATTTCCATATTTTAGGGAAAAATAGATGCAAACATCATAGATAGATGGTTGAATTTATTAGAAGGATATTTCTTTGTTCATGACTTTTCCGACCAGGAGAAGATTATTTTTTCACTCCTCAAAGCCGCCCCCCATGTCAAGGACTGGTGGGAAACTTACTGTGAGAAAAAGGTTGAGGGAGAAATCTCTTTGTTCTTGGTCATACCCACTTGGAATTATTTCCGAGACGCCATCAAGGAATGATATTATCCCATGGGGAACTATGAGGACAAGTACATACAATGGGCTATGCTATGACAACAAAGGGATCAAGATGTGCATGAGATGAAGAATTTGTTCCATACCCTGCGCACAAATTTGGGTATCAAATATTCGGAGAAAAATTTGGTGATGAATTACCGTAGTTTTCTAAACATGTAAATTCAGGAGAAAATGGAGTTCCTCGACATATCCTCTTTTGGTACGACATATCGGTATGCTACCAAGATTGAGAAGAAATTCAAATAGAAGAAGGGAGACTTTGGATCTACATATCAAAAGTAAGGGAAAGGTTCCCCCAAACCGTAGAACAAAGGATAAATCCAAGGCATGGTATCCCAAGACAACCTACCAAAGCCACAAGAAAAGAACAACACCACAAAACCAAAGAAGGACATGGGAGAGTGGTGTGAGTTCCATAAGAGCTCCACTCACAACACAAGTGAGTGTCGAGCCAAGCAGTCACTAGTGGCCGAGATGAAGACTTTTGAATCATATGCCATGCTCTGACTATGAATGAGAACCCAACAAGGGGAATGAAAAAGGGAAGAATATTATCTATGTGGAGCCCAATGTCATCGTTGCCACCACGAATATCCAGAAGTAGGAATCGGAAGATCCAGAGGATGAGGAGCATCTCATTAGGGGAATTTTGAGGTCTAAAAATGGGCCTTCTAAGAAATTTGTGACGTGGAATTGGCTTTAAGATATAGTATGAGTAATTCTTCGTGTAGCCCCTGTTTGTAGCATATGATTCTAAAATAGTGAATCAACGTATGTAACAATCATCATTGATCCCAGTCGAGGTAGTAACCCTATGTTCTTTATCGGTAACTGATGTAGGAACTGTGATTCGTATGTTCAGTTCCATCCCGTATGGGTCCTATTTAATTAGAATCTCATTTACCATCCAAGTAAGGCCAGGTGAATAGAGGAAAAATTGATCTGGCAGCCACCCCTTCACTTTGAAATTGACTACTCCCAATAGGCAGGCTACCCTTTAGTACAGATCCCCCTTTGATGGGATGGGGCAAACTGTTGTCTTATCTGTCTCTTTTTTCTGTTCTCCATCTCGACTTGATGGTTGCTTGATCAATACTGTCTGACTTGGTGAGGATGATTGTGACTGCTTGACCCATCTCCTAACATGGCATCGCAACACTTATTATATCTTTACTATTGCCTTCCTTCCGAACCAACACCTAATTGATTAGGACCCGCCACCTTACGAACAAACCCCGCAGGGGAGATGTCACTAGAAAATTTGGTGGAAATTCCGACGGCCAATTTGTCGCTATTCCGACACATAGTCGTCGCAAGAGCGAAAGTTCGAGGGTGGACAAAACATGGTTTTTCATGCCATCGCAGTTTCGACGCACCTAAAAAGTGTCGCACTATCAAAACTTCTTCCGTCGCTTCCGAACAAGCGTCACTCTTCCGACGTCTCACGAACCGTCACGCTTCCGACGTTTGTAAACGGTCGCACTTCCGACGAAATGTGGTCTGACGTTTTGAATGTCGCTCTTCCAAATTTTGTAAATGGTCGCAATTCCGACGCAGTGTGGTCCAACGTTTTGGATGTCACTCTTCCGACGTTTGTAAGATGTCGCAATTCCGACGAAATGTGGTCCGACTTTTTGAACGTCGCTCTTCCAACGTTTGTAAGTTGTCGCAATTCCGACGAAATGTGGTCCGATGTTTTTATACTGTCGTTCTTCCGACGTTTCTGAGTTGTCGCAATTCCGACGTTTACAAGGCGTTGGTATACCGACGGCGGGTTCAATTTAAAAAAAAAGAAGGAAACTTTAAAATACGAGAAACATTGTTTTGAATATATTATATGAAGTAAAACAGTCCATGAAGTTATTACATTTTCACATCTGAAGATTGGAACCCAAATATCCATCCAGAAAAGTGGAAGTCCCACCCCAGACAGTGATAGAAAAATACCCCATGTCACATACGGGGACTTGATATAAAACCCAGTAACGGTCCACATGGAGATTATCGACAATCTGAGAAAGCATCCAAATATGCCCGAGGCATCTATAAGAAAGTGAAATAGCAGTATGTATAATAGTAAAGCAACAGATAAAGTACCGACGTCCATTGTTCCAAATACAAATTAAAGTACCCAAAATCCTTGAACAGAGAAAAACGCTAATCATGTGAGGAGTGTGATATGTCCAAAATATAAAAATACCATCAGACCATATCAATAAACCAGCAACATAGACCAGCATCGCTAGTTTTGAAGGCAGAGTGATAAACATTAATCATTTTTTTTTCACAAGAGAAAAAATGTTGTTTTGAATATATTATATGAAGTAAAACAGTCCATGAAGTTATTACATTTTCACATCTAAAGATTGGAACCCAAATATCCATCTAGAAAAGTGGAAGTCCCACCCCAGACAGTGATAGAAAAATACCCCATGTCACATACAGGGACTTGATATAAAACCCAGTAACGGTCCACATGGAGATTATCGACAAATCTGAGAAAGCATCCAAATATGCCCGAGGCATCTATAAGAAAGTGAAATAGCGGTATGTAGAATAGTAAAACAACAGATAGAGTACCGACGTCCATTGTTCCAAATACAAATTAAAGTACCCAAAATCCTTGAACAAAGAAAAACGCTAATCATGTGAGGAGTGTGATATGTCCAAAATATAAAAGGACCATTGGACCATATCAATAAACCAGAAACATAGACCAACATCACTAGTTTTGAAGGCAGAGTGATAAACATTAATCTTTTTTTTTCACAAGAGAAAAAACATTGTTTTGAATATATTATATGAAGTAAAACAATCCATGAAGTCATTAAATTTTCACATCTGAAGATTGGAACCCAAATATCCATCCAGAAAAGTGGAAGTCCCACCCCAGACAATGATAGAAAAATACCCCATGTCACATACAGGGACATGATATAAAATCCGGTAACGGTCCACATGGAGATTATCGAAAATCTGAGAAAGCATTCAAATATGCCCGAGGCATCTATAAGAAAGTGAAATAGTAGTATGTAGAACAGTAAAGCAACAGATAGAGTACCGACATCCATTGTGCTAAATACAAATTAAAGTACCCAAAATCCTTAAACAGATCAAGAAAAACGCTAATCATGTGAGAATTCTAAGTAAATTTAATCTATTAACATTGCGAATAAAATTACACCGAAGTCAAAAACATTGCCTGGCCATACTCATGGAAAATTTGTCATCAAAAAATTAAGAAGACTGCCCTCATACAGGGAAACCAGTCTTGAACGTTTAATTTACAAAATTCAAAAATATTACAAAGGTCCAGCACAGTAAAATAAACTAAAAGTAGCCTAATTAAGTGGGCCTGCTAAGCAAGAAAAACAAATTAACCAAACTACTCCTCCGGTGGTTCCTTCACGATTCGGCACCATCCTTCGGAAGGTCCAGGATCGCTAGGTGCTACCTCCACATGCATGCCACGGCTCCCCTCCTGAAGGCCCGAATGCTGGCCGGCTTTTTCTGAGCTCAGACCCACCGGACGGGTGCATTCTTCCTCCGTTTGGGCCTCCTCGCGGAAGACCACAGTAACTAAAGACGTGATTCGCGAGCGGTTGAGAGAGCAATTAAAGGAAAATTACGCAATGCGCGTCGTGGGAGAAGGTGAACTAGCAGTGGGGAAGCGAGGAGCAAGGGAATCCAGACGGTGGCCAGATCCTACAACCCAACCCCGCCCACTCCTAGTATTTGGATATTGACCTGCGTAATAATCACTGGACTGGCCGGAAGTCGACTCTGTTGAGGGGCTGGAGGGAGCGCGCAGGGGTTGACCTCTAGTGCTCCCCCTGCAGCAACGCATCCTATGACGCACGTGAGGCATGGGTGCAGTCTCAGGCACAGTGGGCACAAGAGGAGACGGAGAAGCAGAATTCCAATTAACTGTTGAAAATGCAACAAGATGATGGAGCTTAGTGAAATGAAGTCGCCTTCACTAAGTGGGCCCGCAGGCTATTTTTGGCACAAAGTCTATTTTTAGACTGTCTATTTTTAGACATATGGAGCATGGTCTAGGAGTTGCAGTATGCTATTCTTGGATGATTGGTCGAGTTGGTAAAAATATATGGACCTCTATTTTTAGACATACAGGTCGAAGTCTATTTTTAGACTGCCTGTCTAAAAATAGGTCAGTCAAATATTATTAGCCCTTAATAATATTTGGACTATAAACTTCAGCTTATCCTCTTGCAGCACTTCAGTTGGAGCTACGGATGTGTCCCATGCACCTGAAAGAAGGAATTACGCTATTCCTAGGGGTTTGGTGAGCTCATGCATGGTTGAATTTAGTTAGAACTCAAGTGGCAGAGTTTGGTGGAGTTGATGAGACAGTTGGTGGAGTTGTGTTCGGGTTAACTTAGTTGAACTAGTTGTATTTAGTTTAACTGGCTAATACACTAGAGATGAGTGGGGTGAATTAAATATTATTTAATTCACTAAACATTAACTCATTATGCAACTAAAGAACACATCATTTGACTGCAGTGCATGGACAGTTCAGTGAAGACTAGTGAAAGAGGTAGATGAAAGGGTGAGTTTTCTATTAGTTGCGACATTAGTTGTGCATGAGATTGGCACAAGCATTGGAGAAGATTTTCCATGAGGATTTCACGGTTGAAGCCAAGGAGATTCAAACTTGGATCTCTCATTACACCAACTTGGATTGCGCAGTAGAGGCAGGCAAATAGTGGATGAGTTTTGAACCTGTGACTTGTTCAAAACTGAGCTAGTTTGTGTGTAACTTTTGGAGACAGTACTGAGTACTTGTGAGGAGTATTGTACTAAGATTGTTACATGATCTTCCATTATAATATGCAAAATAGCTGGGGGTTTTCAGCTATAAGCTTTCCCCATTAAATATTGTGTTTATGTGCGCATGCGACTATTTCTATTTCCACAAATTGATGATCAATTGTAGAAGAGGTTATGTGTTATGCATGAATTCGAATTAGTGTGTGACCAGGATAATCTTAGTGGATAAATATTCATTATTCAGAAAATTTCTACATGGTATCGGAGCGAATTAATCATCGGGATCTATTACAGTGATTACAATTTTATTTCGGTAGACAGAGTCTGTAACGGGCCAGGTAGCCTCTGGATCCATCCTTTCTTTGAAAGGTGATATATCCAATAAATTCCCTTATAGTCGATCTCTGTGCTAGAAATAATTTGTTCTCACAGATCCAGAAGCAGTTGAGTTTTGAGCTTGGAATTCAAATTTTGCAGCAGATTGTTTTCTTGGTGTCGGAGTTGAAATGTCTTTCAACGGTTTGCGACTCGAATATGCTCTTGAAGGCAGTTCGAATTATGTTGCATGGAAAGATCGGATGGAGGCAGTATTAGAAGATAATGGGCTGAAGGAGTTCGTAGATATGGATGTCCAAAAGCCTAATGATCCTGCTGAAGTTGAGGCTTGGCAAAAGAAGATGGCGAAATGTCGAAGGATTCTGTTGGAGGGCGTGAAGGATCACATTGTATCCAGCCTGCATGGAAAAACTTCTCCATATTTGATGTGGAAAGCATTGATAGATCTATTCCAGAGCAAGAGCGACCAAAGGAAGCTGGCGCTCAAAGATAAACTCAGAAACATTAAGATGGAGAAAGGCGACAGTATCGCCAAGTACCTCACGAAGTTCACTCAATGCAGAGATGAGCTGGGAAGTGTGGGGGTGACTGTTGATGATGAGGACTTGGTGGAACTGGCTCTCCTTGGTCTTCCGAAGAGTTGGAATTCCTATCAGGACTCTGTCAATGGTCGGGAGAAGTTGCCGGGATGGGAGCGACTTTGGTCGGATCTCATGCAAGAGGAGATAAGGCGGACTACCAGGGACGGATCTTCATCAAAGGTATTTGATGAAGAAAATTGCGCTTTGGCTGCCAAAGCAAAGAAGGGGAAGAGCAAGAAAGCTTCTCAGTCTGGTGCGAAAGGCAAGAAGCAAGACATGTCCAAGGTGAAGTGTTTTCACTGTCACCAGCACGGACACTATGCCACAAATTGTCCGCAGAAGAAGAAAAATAAGAAGGCTGCTGGATCTGCAGTGGGAGAGGCATTGGCCTCCCAGTTTGAACTGGATTTTTCACTGATCGCATGCTTGGTTTCAAGTGTGATGGGATCAGTATGGTTCTTGGACAGTGGTGCGTCATTTCACATGACCGGAGATCGAGATCTGTTTTCAGATCTGGAGGAAAAATATCTTGGAGTGCACATCGAGATGGGCGATGATGGTAGATACAGTGCGACCGGTATCGATACCATTTCCTTTGAGAGGGAGTCTAGTAAACCCTTCATATTGAAGGAAGTATTGCATGTTCCAGGATTGATGAATAATATGATCTCTGTGGCGATGTTGGAAGACAAGGGGTATGATGTGGTCTTCAGCGAGGGAAAGGCTTTCCTGCGCAGTAAGACAACTGGAGAGACCCGGAAGATAGGGGTTCGAGTCAAGAACCTTTATCAGTTGCAAGTATATGGCTGCACATCAATGGCATGCAAGGCAGAAGCAGTGGTGAGCAGGGATGATGGCGAGCTGTGGCACAGGAGATTGGGCCACCTTCACCATGGCGCTTTGAAGATACTACAGCAAATTTCTACTGGGCTTCCTAATGGAACTCTTGCGCAGTCAGATCAGTGCAAGGGGTGTACCTTGGGAAAATATGTGAAAGCCACCTTTCACCAGAAGGATAGTCGCACCATGATGATCCTTGAGAGAGTTCACACAGACGTGTGTGGTCCTTTCTCAGTAGCTTCGACAGAAAAGCACAAGTACTATGTGATCTTTGTTGATGATTTCTCTCGGAAGTGCTGGATCTTCTTCATGCAGAAGAAGAGCGAGACATATTCAAAGTTCTGTGAATTCAAGGCACTGGTTGAGAAGGAATCGGGAAAGCATGTGAAGGCTCTTAGGAGTGAAAATGGTGGTGAATTCATCTTTGCTAAATTCAAGGACTTTTGCAGCGCAGAAGGGATTCGGAGAGAGCTCATTGCACCCCATAACCCACAGTAGAACGGGGTTGCTGAGCGGAAGAACAGAATGATCGTGGGTGTTGCACGGGTGATGTTGCATGATCAGGGCCTACCCCTTCACTTGTGGGCTGAGGCATGCAATACTGCAGTGTATGTGTAGAACCGTTGTCCTCACAAGATACTTGGCATGAGTACATCGGAGGAGGCGTTTTCTGGCAAGAGGCCTGACATTTCTCAGTTGAGGATTTTTGGCTCACCTGTCTACATGCATGTGACGAAGGATGCCAGAAAGAAGCTGGATCTGACCGTAGAGGTTGGGATATTTGTGGGGTACACTGATACACCCCACAACTATCGTGTGTATTTGCCAGATAGTCGCAAGACTGTTGTGCGACGGGATATCAAATTTCAGGAGGAGAAAGCCATGAAATGTTCGCTTGAGAGGGAGCCACACTTGCATGCAGAAGAGGAGATATTAGTTCCTAAGGAGGAGCTTCCGGATGTGGATCAGCCACAAGAGGAAGTTCATGGAGTGGAAGAACCCACTCATGCAGTGCCAACCATCGGAGGGCGCAAGCGCACTACAAAAGCTGAGCGACTGGCTCAAGATGCAGAGAGGGTTGTAGGACCACCTACAACACATCGCAGACAGAGACAGTCACTGGACCGGTACACTGGATACATGGCTCTTGTGAGAAAATGTGTCGTGACAGAACCATCCTCTTTCGAGGAAGTTGTGGAGGAACCCGCATGGGTAGATGCCATGGTGGAAGAGTATGATTCGATTGTCAGAAAAAATGCATGGGAGATTGTCCCGCGACCGGAGGGGAAATTAGTGGTGGGTTTGCGATGGATCTACAAAGTGAAGCAGGCAGCTGACGGGAGTGTGGATAAGTACAAGGCAAGATTTGTTGCCCGTGGCTTCTCACAGATCGAGGGGATCGATTATGAGGAGACCTTTGCACTTGTCTCAAGGTACTCTTCCATACAGACGATCCTAGCTCTCTCAGCGCAGATGGGATGGCACATCCATCAGATGGATGTGAAGACTGCGTTCCTCAACGGAGTCATTGAGGAGGAGGTGTACATAGAGCAGCCTGAAGGTTTCTAGATCTTCAGCAGTGAGTCGCATGTTTTCCGACTCAAGAGAGCACTGTACGGGCTGAAGCAAGCACCTCGTGCTTGGTACACACGGATAGACAGTTACTTCACCGAACTTGGATTCTCCAAGAGTGAGGCAGATCCTAACCTATACCAGATTGTGGTGGAGGGGAAGTTGCTGATCATTGTACTGTATGTAGATGATATGATTTTGACGGGTGATGAGCTATTGATACTTTCATGCAAGGAGGATCTTGCTAGAGAGTTTGAGATGAAGGACTTGGGCCTCCTTCATTATTTCCTGGGATTGGAAATTTGGCAGCGCAGTGGTGGACTGTTTGTTTCTCAGGGTAAGTATGCCCGGGGAGAGAACGGAAGTTCCAACATGCATGAGTACACCAAGCACATTGATACTTCTCTTTACGGTGGTTGGAGGAAGGAGGATGCTACTTCGACGGAGGTAGTGGATGCTGCCCGGCGGAGGTAGTGGATGCCCTTTGTCTATCGGCAGTTGGTGGGGTACGCTTATGTATACGGTCAATACACGACCCGATATATGCTATGCTGTTAACCAGCTTTTGCAAGCTATGGTTAAGCCTACCAAGCTCTTCTGGAAGGCAGGCAAGCATGTATTGCATTATCTTAGTGGCACATCGGGATATGGTCTGTGGTACAGACAGGAGGATGGAGCGAAGCTTAGCGGCTTCACTGATGCAGATTGGGTAGGGAGCCCAATAGACAGAAAGAGCACATCTGGAGGAGTCTTCAGTATCGGGTCGACAACAGTTTCTTGGTACAACACGAAGCAGAGATCTGTGGCACTCAGTTCAGAAGAGGCCGAGTACATGGTAGCAAGCTTGGCTTCATGCGGGGCTATTTGGATGAGGAAGATCCTCGTCGAATTATTCGGGTCGCACTTGGAGCCTAATGTGATTTATTGTGATAACCAGAGTTGCATTAAACTCTTGGCTAATCCAGTATTTCATGATAGATCCAAACACATCGACATCAGGTACCATCATATCAGAGATTGTGTGCGGCGGAGAATCATACTGCTTTCATATGTTCCACGGAGGATCGGGATGCGACATCTTGTGGTGCTCACCCGGGGAGCAAATTAGAATTCCACAGAGGTAGGATATGGGTTGTAGATAATCCATATCTTGTTTAGAGGGAGTGTTGAAAATCCAACAAGATGATGGAGCTTAGTGAAATGAAGTCGCCTTCACTAAGTGGGCCCGCAGGCTATTTTTGGCGCAAAGTCTATTTTTAGACTATGTTTATTTTTAGACATATGGAGCATGGTCTGGGAGTTGAAGTATGATATTCTTGGATGATTGGTTGAGTTGGTAAAAATATATGGACCTCTGTTTTTAGACATATAGGTCGAAGTCTATTTTTAGACTGACTGTCTAAAAATAGGTCAGTCAAATATTATTAGCCCTTAATAATATTTGGACTATAAACTTCAGTTTATCCTCTTGCAGCACTTCAGTTGGAGCTACGGATGTGGCCCATGCACCTGACAGAAGGAATTACGCAATTCCGAAGGGTTTGGTGAGCTCATGCATGGTTGACTTCAGTTAGAACTCAAGTGGCGGAGTTTGGTGGAGTTGATGAGACTGTTGCTGGAGTTGTGTTCGGGTTAACTTAGTTGAACTAGTTGTATTTAGTTTAACTGGCTAATACACTAGAGATGAGTGGGGTGAATTAAATATTATTTAATTCACTAAACATTAACTCATTATTCAACTAAAGAACTATCGGTTATTTGCCGATTGCATGGGACAGTTCGGTGAAGACCGGTGGAAGAGGTAGATGAAAGGGTGAGTTTGCTATTAGTTGCGACATTAGTTGTGCATGAGATTGGCACAAGAATTGGAGGAGATTTCCCATGAGGATTGCGCGATGGTAAGGAGATTCGAAGACTTGGATCTCTCATTACATAACTTGGATTGCGTAGTAGAGAGCGGGGAAAAATAGTGGATGAGTTTTGAACCTGTGACTTGTTCAAAAGCGAGCTAGTTTGTGTGTAACTTTTAATCCGATCTTGAGTACTTGTGAGGAGTATTATCTTGAGATTGTTACATGTTCTCTTATATTATAATATACAAAATAGCTGGGGGTTTTCAGCTATAAGCTTTCCCCATTACATATTGTGTTTATGTGCGCATGTGACTGTTTCTATTTCCACATATTGATGATCGATTGTAGAAGAGGTTATGTGTTATACATGAATTCGAATTAGTGTATGATCAGGATAATATCAGTGGATAAATCTTCATTATTCAACAAATTTCTACATGGTATCAGAGCGAATTGATCATCGGGATCTATTGCAGTGATTACAATTTTATTTCGGTAGACAGAGTTTGTATCGGGCCAGGTAGCCTCTGGATCCATCCTTTCTATGAAAGGTGATATATCCAGTAAATGCCCATACAGTCAATCTCTATGCTAGAAATAATTTTTCCTCACAGATCCAGAAGTAGTTGAGTTTTGAGCTTGGAATTCGAATTTTGCAGCAGATTGTTTTCTTGGTGCTGGAGTTGAAAATGTCTTTCAACGGTTTGCGACTCGAATATGCCCTTGAAGGCAGTTTGAATTATGTTGCATGGAAAGATCGGATGGAGGCAGTATTAGAAGATAATGGGCTGAAGGAGTTTGTAGATATGGATGTCTAAAAGCTTATTGATCCTGCTGAAGTCGAAGCTTGGCAAAAGAAGATGGCAAAATGTCGAAGGATTCTGTTGGAGGGCGTAAAGGATCACATTGTATCTAGCCTGCATGGAGAAGCTTCTCCATATTTGATGTGGAAAGCATTGACAGATCTATTCCAGAGCAAGAGTGACCAAAGGAAGCTGGCGCTCAAGGATAAACTCAGAAACATTAAGATGGAGAAAGGCGACAGTATCGCCAAATACCTGACGAAGTTCACTCAATGCAGAGATGAGCTGGGAAGTGTCGGGGTGACTGTTGATGAAGAGGACTTGGTGGACCTGGCTCTCCTTGGTCTTCCAAAGAGTTTGCATTCCTATCAGGACTCTGTCAATGGTCGGGAGAAGTTGCCTGGATGGGAGAGAATTTGGGCGGATCTCATGCAAGAGGAGATAAGGCGGACTACCAGGGACGGATCTTCATCAAAGGTATCTGATGAAGAAAATTGCGCTTTGGATGCCAAAGCAAAGAAGGGGAAGAGCAAGAAAGATTCTTAGTCTGGTGTGAAAGGCAAGAAGCAGGACATGTCCAAGGTGAAGTGTTTTCACTGTCACCAGCACGGACATTATGCCACAAATTTTCCGCAGAAGAAGAAAAATAAGCATGCTGCTGGATCTGCAGCGGGAGAGGCCTTAGCCTCGCAGTTTGAGCTGGATTTTTCGCTGATCGCATGCTTGGTCTCAAGTGTGATGGGATCAGTATGGTTCTTGGACATTGGTGCGTCTTTTCACATGACTGGAGATCGAGATCTGTTTTCAGATCTGGATGAGAAAGATCTTGGAGTGCACATCGAGATGGGCGATGATGGTAGATACAGTGCGACCGGTATCGGTACCATTTTCTTTGAGAGAGATTCTGGTAAACCCTTTGTATTAAAGGAAGTGATGCATGTTCCAGGATTGAAGAAGAATCTGATCTCTGTGGCGATGTTAGAAGACAAGGGGTACGATGTTGTCTTCAGCGAAGGAAAGGCTTTCCTACGCAGTAAGACAACTGGAGAAACCCGGAAGATAGGTTCAAGTCAAAGAACCTTTATCGGTTGCAAGTAGATGAACGCGGCAATACAAGGCGGAAGCGTTAATTTTGAGCCGAGGATGATGGCGGGCGTTGTGGCACAGGAGATTGGGCCACCTTCACCATGGTGCTTTGAAGATATTGCAGTAGATTTCTACTGGGCTTCCTAAGGGCACTCTTGCACAGTCACATCAGTGCAAGGGGTGTACCTTGGGAAAATATGTGAAAGCCACCTTTCACGAGAAGGATAGTCGTGCCACGACGATCCTTGAGAGAGTTCACACAGACGTGTGTGGTCCTTTCTCAGTAGATTCGACAGCAAAGCACAAGTACTATGTCATCTTTGTTGATGATTTCTCTCGGAAGTGCTGGATCTTCTTCATGCAGAAGAAGAGCGAGACATATTCAAAGTTCTATGAATTCAAGGCGCTGGTTGAGAAGGAATTGGGAAAGCATGTGAAGGCTCTTAGGAGCGACAATGGTGGTGAATTCATCTCTGCTGAATTCAAGGAATTTTGCAGCGCAGAAGGGATTCGGAGAGAGCTCATCGCACCCCATAACCCACGGCAGAATGAGGTTGCTGAGCGGAAGAACAGAACGATCGTGGGTGCTGCACGGGTGATGTTGCATGATCAGGGCCTACCCCTTCACTTGTGGGGTGGGCATGCAATGCTGCAGTCTATGTGCTCTGTAGAACCGTTGTCCTCACAAGATACTTGGCATGAGTACACGGAGGAGGTGTTTTTGACAGAGGTCTGACATTTCTCATTTGAAGATTTTTGGCTCACTATCTGCATGTGGCGAAGGACGCCCCGAGAAGAAGGCTGGATCCGGCGTGAGGTTGGGATATTTGTGGGAGTACAACGATACGCCCCAACTGTCGTGTGTATTTTCAGTGTCTACTTATTTGTTGTGCGACGGGATATCAAATTTCAGGAGGAGAAAGCCATGCAGTGTTCGCTTGAGAGGGAGCCACACTTGCATGCAAATGAGGAGCTATTAGTTCCTAAGGATGAGCTTCTGGATGTAAATCAGCCACAAGAGGAAGTTCATGGAGTGGAAGAGACCACTCATGCAGTGCCAACCATCAGAAGGCGCAAGCGCACTACAGAAGTTGAGCGACTGGCTCGAGATGCACAGAAGGTTATAGGACCACCTACAGCACAGCGCAGATAGAGACAGTCACCGGACCGGTACACTGGATACATGGCTCTTATGAGCAAATGTGTCATGACAGAAACATCCTCTTTCGAGGAAGCTGTGGAGGATACCGCATGGGTAGATGCCATGGTGGAAGAGTATGATTCGATTTTCAGAAATGGTGCATGGGATATTGTCCCGAGACCGGAGGGGAAATCAGTGGTGGGTTCGAGATGGATCTACAAAGTGAAGCAAGCAGCTGACAGGAGTGTGGAGAAGTACAAGGAAATATTTGTTGCCTGAGGCTTTTCACAGATTGAGGGGATGGATTATGAGGAGACCTTTGCACCTGTCGCAAGGTATTCTTCCATACAGACGATTCTTGCTCTCTCAGCGCAGATGGGGTGGCACTTTCATCAAATGGATGTGAAGACTGCGTTCCTCAACAGATTCATTGAGGAGGAGGTGTACATAGAGCGGCTGAAGGTTTTCGAGATCTTCAGCAGTGAGTCGCATGTTTGCCGACTCAAGAGAGCACTGTACGGGCTGAAGCAAGCACCTTGTGCTTGGTACACACAGATAGACAGTTACTTCACCGGACTTGGATTCTCCAAGAGTGAGGCGGATCCTAACCTGTACCAGATTGTGGTGGAGGGGAAGTTGCTGATCATTGTACTGTATGTAGATGATCTGATTTTGATGGGTGATGAGCTATTGATACTTTCATGCAAGGAGGATCTTGCTAGAGAATTTTAGATGAAGGACTTGGGCCTCCTTCATTATTTCCTGGGATTGGAAATTTGGCAGCGCAGTGATGGACTATTTGTTTCTCAGGGTAACTATGCCCGGAAAATACTGGAGAAGTTCAAAATGCATGGCTGCAAGCTTGTTGATACTCCTCTTCCTGGAGGTTGGAGGAAGGAGGATGCTACTTCAGCGAAGGTAGTGATTCTCTGCCATCTGTAGCGGATTGGTGGGGTCGCTTATGTATCTGGTCAATACACGACCTGATATATGCTATGCTGTTAACCAGATTTCACAAGCTATGGTTAAGCCTACCAAGCTCTTCTGGAAGGCAGGAAAGCATGTATTGCATTATCTTAGTGGCACATCGGGATATGGTGTATGTTACAAATAGGAGGATGGAGCGAAGCTTAGCGGCTTCACTGATGCAGATTGGGCAGGGAGCCCAACGGACCGAAAGAGCACATCTGGAGGAGTCTTTAGTATCGGGTCGACAGCAGTTTCCTAGTACAGCAGGAAGCAGAGGTCCGTGGCACTCAGTTCAGCAGAGGCCGAGTACATGGCAGCAAGCTTGGCTACATGCGAGGCTATTTGGATGAGGAAGATCCTCATCGGATTGTTCGGGTCGCACTTGGAGCCTACTGTGGTTTATTGTGATAACCAGAGTTGCATTAAACTCTCGGCTAATCCAGTATTTCATGATAGATCCAAACACATCGACATCAGTTACCATCATATCAGAGATTGTGTGCAGCGGAAAATCATGTTACTTTCATATATTCCCACGGAGGATCAGGATGCTGACATCTTGACGAAGGTGCTCACCAGGAGAAAATTAGAATTCCACAGAGGTAGGATAGGGGTTGCAGATAATCCATATCTTGTTGAGAGGGAGTGTTGAAAATGCAACAAGATGATGGAGCTTAGTGAAATGAAGTCGCCTTCACTAAGTGGGCCCGCAGGCTATTTTTGGCGCAGAGTCTATTTTTAGACTATGTCTATTTTTAGACATATGGAGCATGGTCTAGGAGTTGCAGTATGCTATTATTAGATGATTGGTAAAGTTGGTAAAAATAGATGGACCTCTATTTTTAGACATACAGGTCGAAGTCTATTTTTAGACTGCCTGTCTAAAAATAGGTCAGTCGAATATTATTTACCCTTAATAATATTTGGACTATAAACTTTAGTTTATTCTCTTACAACACTTCAGTTGGAGCTACGGATGTGGCCCATGCACCTGACAGAAGGAATTACGCTATTCCTAGGGGTTTGGTGAGCTCATGCATGATTGACTCCAGTTAGAACTCAAGTGGCAGAGTTTGGTGGAGTTGATGAGACAGTTGGTGGAGTTGTGTTCGGGTTAACTTAGTTGAACTAGTTGTATTTAGTTTAACTGGCTAATACAATAGAGATGAGTGGGGTGAATTAAATATTATTTAATTCAATAAAAATTAACTCATTATTCAACTAAAGAACACATC
Source organism: Pinus albicaulis (assembly GCA_034641835.2). Taxonomy (NCBI): domain Eukaryota; kingdom Viridiplantae; phylum Streptophyta; class Pinopsida; order Pinales; family Pinaceae; genus Pinus; species Pinus albicaulis. The sequence continues at coordinate 15,083,378 of CM076570.1, read as the reverse complement.
AGTTGACTGCAGTGCATGGACATTTCAGTGAAGACTAGTGGAAGAGGTAGATGAAAGGGTGAGTTTGCTATTAGTTGCGACATTAGTTGTGCATGAGATTGGCACAAGAATTGGAGGATATTTCCCATAAGGATTGTGCATTTGAAGCCAAGGATATTCGAACTTGGATCTCTCATTACACCAACTTGGATTGCGCAGTAGAGGCAGGCAAATAGTGGATGAGTTTTGAACCTGTGACTTGTTCAAAACTGAGCTAGTTTGTGTGTAAATTTTGGAGACAGTACTGAGTACTTGTGAGGAGTATTGTACTGAGATTGTTACATGTTCTCTTCCATTATAATATACAAAATAGTTGTGGGTTTTCAGCTATAAGCTTTCCCCATTACATATTGTGTTTATGTGCGCATGCGACTGTTTCTATTTCCGCAAATTGATGATCAATTGTAGAAGAGGTTATGTGTTATGCATGAATTCGAATTAGTGTGTGACCAGGATAATCCCAGTGGATAAATATTAATTATTCAGCAAATTTCTACATTATCAGAGGAAGACAGATAGAGACAGAACCGAGAGAAATGCAGATATGCTGCAAGGTCTAGGCAGCAGTTCAGCTGGCCACTTCTCCTTATCGTCACATTTAGCAGGCAGTGTAATCCAGCAACCGGCTCATCTGAAAAACCATAGCTAAACGCCATTTTTTCGACCCGACTGCAATGCAATCAAAGGATGCCCGTCATAATTAATCTCTGATCATTAATAATGAGAGCCGAAGGCCGGATCATATTGGAGCGTGCAGAATCGCTAAGAGGAGTGGAGGTTCAATCTTGAACAATGTTAAAAATTAATTAATGCGGATTTGATGTGAAAACTTAATTGAACAGCATTAAATGTTAATGCGATTAATATGAAATCGCCATATCCATGTCACATCGCCTTAAACGCCATCGAATGCACCCGCAGCCGTGAGCAGGGCAAGTTTTTATTGAGGACACGTGGCAGAAATTGATTGGAGTGGATCTTTGTTTGGGCCGCTCGCATAGTGGAAATCTGGACCCGAAAAATGTTAGGGCGAATTTGATAAGAAATTCGCGTCACAACTCTCCCTCCGTACGCCAGCCCAACTTCGGACCCGAAAAATATTAGGGCGGAATTCATTTGGTTTTCGCGTCAGAAAATTGGTCGACGTCAGCAGGCTATTTTGGAACGCGAATTTGGTTTGAATTATGGTTTATCACCGTTTGAAGTCCAGCGGGTTCGACTTAAGAACAATTTTGTTTGATCCCATCTTATAAAATTTGTGTTGGTTTTCTTTGATAATACACATATTTATAATAAATCATGGAAATACCACACTAAACATGTGGAAAATTTATATAAATAATTATTGAGAACAATCATTTTTATGTAAAAATATCCAAATGTGCTTTTGGGAAATAAGAATTCGAGTATTTGGTTCATATTGTTTTAAAGGAAGGAGTGAAGTTGGAGCCTCAAAAGATGCAAGCTATTACAAATGACCTATTCCTAAGAAAATCAAGGTTCTTAGACGATTTTTTGGACTTACATGATATTATTGATCATTTGTTAAGAATTATGCATGCATTTCAAGTCCACTCACATATCTCTTGAAGAAAATATCATTTATATGGAATGATGAGGCTACTTTGGCATTCTCTCTTTCAATGGATGCCATGTCTTCTACACCAACACCGGTTGCACCTACTTTTGGTAAAACATTCATAGTAGAGTGTGAGGCACTAGGACAAGGAATTTCCGTAACATTAACACAATAAGGGATATCATTGGCTTTTAAAAGCAAGGAATTCAAAGAAAATATTTGGTGAAATTCAAGGAATTCACTTTTGTTAATAGGTTTATGTCACATGATGATGCAAGGGCATTAGGCACTAGCCAACAATGTAGGAGGTTTTGTCCACATGTTGTGGCTAGGAGGGTTCAAAAACATTTGAGTTGTAACAGCTAGGTGTCAATACCTCAGCTGACTGTATTACTTAGACTAGTTAGAGTTGTAGGAGTCGAATAGTTTCAGTTAGTTGAATTATTATAATTAGACCTTTTTATTTCTAGAACGGTCCTCTCAGAGGAACCGAAGAGCCATATGTTATGTATATAAATTGTAATTCCTCGGATGAATAAAAGTAGAGAGGGAAGAGGAGAGTAGAGAGGGGATTTCTGCAATAAACCTCTGTGTGTGAACAATTGTTTCCAGTTAAATGATTTCAAAGCTTAGTTGCCATTGAATTATCTCGAACTGCTAATTGTGAAGAATTGTTTAACTGTGAGGCGATTGGGTACTGATAATTCCATTCTTCTATCTTTGAATTCCCGTAAATTGTTGGATAACCCTGTGAACTCACCCCACCCGAAGGCGAGGTCTGTGTAGAGAACCGGGGTCGTGAAAACTGTTCAAATATAAAAATCTCGCTTAATAAAGAGACAAAATTATTGTGCTTTTGGAACCTGACCCGAGGATTGGACATGAGTTAACAAAAAAAAGGATAGCGGAACCAGACTTGCACTCGTGGTCAAGCCCTCTACCAAAACCACGACCAGAATCACAAAAGCGGGTTGCCCATATCGCACCGCTTTTGCGGAGTAGGCGGTATTTCCTATTTGCGAGCGATTCCATAGGTAATTTGACACATGGCGAAGTGACCCGTGGAAAACCACCGTTTAACCCGTGCCATCACATGTTAAAGCCCGACGTTGGAAGCCGAGTGAAATTGCCAAGAGTCGTTGATTTGGAGAAGGGCCATCAGACGGTGGTCGCACGTTGAACTTGCCTGGAGGTTAACTAAGGTGTGCGGAGGATAGCCAGGTACGATATGAGTGTTTGATTGGTTATTGATATATATAGGTGGGGTTGGGGTATAATGAAATTGTTTAATTAAACGATTGGCGTATAATTAGCATAAGTCTGGAGCGTGATTGTTGTAAGGCTGGATGGTGAAATATAGAGCCGAAAGTTCATTACAAGTTATTTATTTAAAAAGAAACGTGGAGTATAAATACAAAGTGTTGAAAGTTAAACATTGGTTATAAGGCTTGGAAATAATATAAAGTCGGGAATATAAATTAAAGTCCAACCATTATGGATAGTATTTATTTATCAAATTCTACGAATTTGATAAATAAACCCGAAGAAAGAAGAAGTCAATTAAGACTTAGGCTGGAGGAAAAGAATGGGGTAAACCAAGGGAAAATGCTGACAGAGCGATTGTAGACACACCAGCTCTCCTTAGGGGTCCAATTTTAGTTTTGTTGCGTCACACGATGATCTCTCTTCTCTGGCATTTACTTGTATTGAAGATCACTATTCTAGGAATAAGGAGTTATTTTCTCCAAAAATAACCCTAGCCAAACATTGACAATGTATCAAGGATATCTTTCTATGCTTCATAAGTACATATGTTCTACTTCTAAATCATGTCTTGGAAATGGTTGTTTTGCTGGAAATTATTCACCAGTTGGTTTCATACCAAAGTCTTTTTCACATTTTCAGCATCCAATACATGAAAAATATAATGGTTTAAAACAACATAAATATTTGAAATTTTGCAAGAATTGTCTAGCACACTTTGAATATGAATTTTGAAGTCAAGTGCATGATGCTGTATAGGATCAAGTGTCATTTTGAATACCAAATGTTTCACAAGAAACTTCTCAACATGCTACCCTGCAGTAAGGATTAAATGAAAATATTGCATCAACTATTTCCATAATAAAATTGCACCTCGGCCATAAGACTAAACAACTACAAATGTTGTAGATCTAACAAGACCACACAATCAAATGTATTCCACAAGGCCAATACTGTATGAAAAATGAAAAGAGTTTGCAACCAAAAATACCTTAGGCAACTAATTCAATTAGATACACCAAACCATCAGCAAAAAGGAAAACCAGCCTACTCAAAAGGCAAGCGTTTACCTCCTTTGACAAAATTTTGAGTTCCGAAACAAGGGCCTTTATTGTCTTATCAATGCCCCTAGTAATTTGAATGGGGTTTGCACCTGCTGCAACAACCTAAACAAAAAGGTTTCATTTCAAATTATTTTCCACAAATTTAAGATACAACCATTGTCGGTTTTGTATTTCCTAACAAGCTCATAAATTTTGACAAAAGAACCAAAATTTTTTAATACCTGATAGCAATTTTTTCACTCAAAAACTATCTTAGGCTCAATAAGCCCAACCCAAAACTAAAAAACCAAACACCATAAGACCCTACAAAAATTAATAGATGATCTTAATCCAGTACTATCGACAAAAAGGTACCTTTACACCCTCACTTATTAAACCCTGTGCTGTTGAATTTTAACTTCAACTGCTGCAGCAGAAGGATGGATGCAGCAGCAACATTTTTTTTTGGAGGTTGCTTGCATGCCATCCAGAAATTTAATTCAACATTTAAAATTCCTGCAAGTTTTTTTTGTAGACGGCCGCAGCCATATTTCTGTACAAGATTGTATTTAAACACAACAACCGGCATTAACGCAATTCACCAACCAGAAATTAAACAAACAGAAATTTACCCGACAGTTTTGTAAATTCAAAAGGAGGACACGTGGAGCATTAATATTGGATCGCATGAAATTGAAGGGAATCTGAAAACCTGAAAACCGGACCCTAATTTTTTATAGGGCACATTGGATTGAGAATTCGAGTTAAAATTAGGCAGACGTCAGCATCCCATTTTAGAACACAAATTTGGTTTGAAATTCAATCTATTCAGACTTTTGAAGTCCGACGGAAAGGGTTCTTTAATGTTTTGATAGTTTAATATATACATATGTTTTAAACATATGCTATATATATATCATATGCGAAATGAAAGGTGGGCCATAGAATTTAGTTTTAATTTTATTTTTTTAAAAAGAGGGTTTATTATAATATGTTTTATATGTTACGACATATAAAAATAAAAAGGACGAAAAATATTGGTAGTTTTTTTTATAGACAGTACGTAAATTTTTTATTACACAGCAGTGTGTAAAAAGTGAAAGACTGAGTGTAACTTTTTAAGTGTGTATGCACAGCAGTGCGAAAGTGAAAAACACAGCAGAGTGTTTTAGAGACAGAGTATGTTTGTTTTGAACATACAGTGAGTTGGTTTTATGCACTGCGTTTTGTAGCAGTCATAATTTTGTAATCCCTCTCAGTGAGGAAGAAGTGTAATAGTTTTTTTTTGAGTTATTGAAGGGAATATAAGTTTGTTTTCAAAGTATTGAAACTCTGTCTCCTGTCAAAGAAATTTTTATTTTCTCTGTGTTAGAGGAAGGGAGATTTATTCTCCATTCATTGTTATGGAATTTTTCAATATTCCAACATGTGCAAGAACAACAGATGTTGTGGTTTCATCCCCAGCTAAATCATTTGTCTTTTCCGCAGCTTGCCTTACCAACTTGGCCCCAATATTTTCAACTGGGTCCTCTAATTCAACCAATAAAAAAGCCAAAACCATAGCATTGAGATACATTTCATTACACTGTCAATAAAAATAAAATTTGACTCAGCCATAACCCTTTCCTTTTATTGTTGTGAAAAGCTTTATGCATTACTCTAATGTGGCTAGTCCATAGGCCAAGTAGACCACTGGGTAACAAATATGTTCCTTTCACCTTTGAGTTTTCAAATTATGCCTACCAAATCTAAGACATTTAAGAGGGGGAACTAATACAACGTTAAAAAGAAAACCAGAGCACACATCTACAAATTACCTCCTTAGCTACTGTCACACCATCATTAACTATTTTAGGAGAACCATGCTTGCTCTCCAAGACAACATTTTTCCCTTCGCCCCAAGGGTGACTCCAACAAGATCAACAAGTTTGTTCACACCGCCTGCAAGACAAATTGACAATGCTTTCGGTAAGTGTGCAATTGAATGCCAGACCATATGCCAAAACAACCCTCCATGAAAAATTAAAATAACACATTAAAATCGAATATAAGTGGACAAGGAAAGATCCACCGCAGTGAAGTTTCACGTGCGGGTGACCTTCCTTTAAACATAATTTTTTCTCTGACCTGCAATTTTTTTGTCACTGAGCCATCCTTGTTGAAGTACAACTCCTTTTCCATAGCTCTTGTATTAAATACCTTCTCTCTGTCGCGTAATCTCAGAGTCCCTCTTCTACTTGAGCGATTAAAGGAAATGGGTGAAAAAACTGAAAGAGAAGACAATTGTCTGTCATAATTATCAAACATTGCACCCAACTTCTTCCCCTTTCCATTGTTACCCAATGAGGTAGATGTGGAAATTGTTGTCATACCACCCAAAGCAGAGGCCATCTTCTCTTATGCTGAATATAGAATTACAAGATCTTCATATTAGTATGAACCTTAAAAAACATGACTCCCATTGCTAAAAACCACTTTTAAGTTGTAACAGGCAAACTAAACAACTATCGCAACTTTTGGCAACTTTTAGAGCATTAAGAGAGAAACAAACAAAGAGAAATACAACCACAATCCTCATTTTAATGAGACGGGAATATATATTTGCAATAAGATAATAGAAAGAAATCACGACTATATTAAGGCCAGCACAAAACAATCTTTAACCAGTGTCTCTCGCGGCCTTCAGGTTGCCATGCTAGAGGTTGCATATTTTTAATTTAAAGTCTTGACCTCTCGTGCCCATCTATGAATGCATCCAATGGGATATCTACATCAAATGCTCCTTTATATCCCCAAAAACAAATTCCCTACTACAAGAGCACCAATATTGATGGATCACCCCACACCATCCCACCCACTAGAAACGGTGAAAAAGGAAACCCAAGAAAACTTCTGAAATATCTCAAGATGACTATATGGGTGGTTCTTATGAATCAACCAACCATTCAGAACATGCTCATCAGTCCAAACCATGAGTATTATGTGACGATATTCAAGCAGGAACTGAATCGGATTTCTGAAGCTATGTTAGAGAAACCCTAAACTCTCACTGAAAATAGGTGAAATGTGGCACCACTCAGAGATTGACATGTGCCAATTGGTACAAGTGGTAGAAAATTGGCATGCTCAAACAACGAGGTGATGCGAGAATGACATGAGGGAGAAAATATCAGAAAAGCCCCAAATCTGGAGAACTAAAGCTCATCACCAACCTGAGATTGACAACTTTACATGATGTAACCTATGAAATCGTAAATGGAGAAATCATGGTAACAATAAAGTAACCTATGTAACAATAAAGTCGGATTCATCCTAGGAGTGGTAATGGGAGAAATCATAGTGAACAACAGGAAACATGCAGAGTTGCTTACAATCAAATAGATGAAAAAAAACATACAAAAAACCTAGATAATAATCATGAACAAGCTTAATATTGAATTATGAACTGTAAAGGAACTTACAAAATGTGACATTACGAACCTGGTCAAGCGCACAAGCAAAAATATACCGGACATGACCCTGGTTGACAAGTTGTATTGCTCATGATGCAAGAGGATTTGTACCTGCACTGCCAAGTCAATCAAAATCCATCATTATCTATACAATAAATACAAGTAATTGATGTAGTATTTTTTACTCTGAGATGCATTCTTATGATAATGTTAGAACATATGTTGAAAATGTCAAAACATACCTGAATAAGCTCCTCTTCATTTCAAGAACAATTTATTGGAGTCGCATGAACTTGGAACAAGCCTCCACGATCTGAAAGAGTAGCAACTAAGTCAACAGTGACTTTTTTGTTGCTACACTGGATCGAGGGTGGTTTGCTCCAAGATTAAATCGCTCCAATAAATTATTCTCTACTAAACAGGGCCAACCACGTGAAGGTGGAAGCTCTTATGGCCCCTCCCCCCCCTCACATCACTCTCAATTCCCCAATACCCAATCTATATTTCATTTTTTACTTTCATGAGCATAAAAAAAAATATTCAATAACTAATAAAAAAACAATTCAACAAAAAAGTACGCAAGGAAACATTGCAATTAATGCTTGACATAAAAATAGTATGATAAATGAGTTTTTTATATAACGCAAAAAACGTTCCAAGTATGGTAACGTTTGTCTTATAATAATACAATATTTTACATTATCAAATTTTCTTTTTCTTCTTCCTATTTCTAAAGCTCCTAATTACATCATTAATATCATCGTGCTCTGCTCCTGTTTCGTGCCTTTCGACCCGCACTGCTGACCTAGTTGCGTAGTCACGATGTCTGGTCTCATCCAGTGACGGGGCATCGCCTACAAAAACAGATAATATTAAATTTTAATTGTCAGTTTTTAAATATCATTGAACTAGTTCGGTAATATTAATAAAAAAATTGCAATGAGATTATTTACCTGGTGCACTAGTTGTCGCCGCTGACCTAGTTGCGTAGTCACGATGTCTGGTCTCATCCAGTGACGGGGCATCGCCTACAAAAAAGGATAATATTAAATTTTAATTGTCAGTTTTTAAATATCATTGAACTAGTTCGGTAATATTAATAAAAAAAATTGCAATGAGATTATTTACCTGATGCACCAGTTGTCACCGCTGACCTAGTTGCGTTGTCATGATGTCTGGTCTCATCCAGTGACGGGGCATCGCCTACAAAAACAGATAATATTAAATTTTAATTGTCAGTTTTTAAATATCATTGAACTAGTTCGGTAATATTAATAAAAAAAATTGCAGTGAGATTATTTACCTAGTGCACCAGTTGTCGCCGTTGACCTAGTTGCGTAGTCACGATGTCTGGTCTCATCCAGTGACGGGGCATCGCCTACAAAAACAGATAATATTAAATTTTAATTGTCAGTTTTTAAATATCATTGAACTAGTTCGGTAATATTAATAAAAAAAATTGCATTGAGATTATTTACCTGGTGCACCAGTTGTCGGCGCTGACCTAGTTGCGTAGTCACAATGTCTGGTCTCATCCAGTGACGGGGCATCGCCTACAAAAACAGATAATATTAAATTTTAATTGTCAGTTTTTAAATATCATTGAACTAGTTCGGTAATATTAATAAAAAAAAAATTGCAATGAGATTATTTACCTGGTGCACCAGTTGTCGCCGTTGGGACTGTTGCCCTGTCTTCCTCTCTGGTGGTAAGATCCTCAAGGGAAACATTCTCTGTCATTTAAACAAAAAAAATTATAAGGACAACCATCAAGGTATAATTAGAAAAAATTATAAGTGGAAATTAATTACCGTCACGGCCCTCACTGATAGCAGCATTGTTGGCCTGGTCCCCACTACAATGATCAGGTTGCACGAGAGGATCATCTACATCTGGCTCTAAAACTGGGTTATTTACCTCGTCGGTAGTGTTGCTCCCCTGATTTAAACAAAGTTGTTAGACATTAAATTTATGGACGAAAACAAAATGTTGAAAGGTTAATGTTTTGTATCGAGCATTAAGATCTTGGGACACACTTTGAAAGCACGACGTTCAACTACAGCTTGATAGCCAAAACGGAAAGCGATATTTTTATCTTCCTCTATAGTTACTGTTCCGAAGTCATCACCCTACATTATATATGATTGTGTATTTTTAATCATATCTGATAGGATTACAAAAACATTGGAAGGTGATACAATTAATTATAAGATGTTTAGCTACTTAATTACAATTCTTGCAGCTAATTTCAAGTAGCCACCCTGGCCGAGCTTGTGGTGGCCCTTTTTCTCAATCCTAGCTTTGGTTGCCTTTGAGGTGTCAGGCAACCTAGCATCAAAATATTGAAGTGAGATATGACATAGCACACTTTTATTTTAGACATAAAGAAAATTAAAGCTATTGAATTAAAGTTGTAATTTACCTTGCGGGTCCAGTTGGCATTTTTCCTTCTTTCTTTGCCCTTTTCTCTTTTCCGTCATGGATGAGTGCTCTCCACTCACTCTCTGAAACTGCGAGAGGACACTCATATCTAGGGTTAAATTGCAATTGCGTCCTATAGGTGTCCCTAGTATATTTCAAATATTTGCCGGCTACCTGAGCCACCGCTTTTCTGTCAAATGTGCCGACCCCAAAAAGGGCTTCTAGATAATCTAGAAGTTCTTTTTTCAGGTTGGAATTCTGGGAATTCCACCCTGTACGTATGGTTGGGCCAAAAATTACCAATGCATGGCTCTCCAGAATCCTGTAGAACTCATTGTTTCCTACACAGAATAAAACCAAAAAGAAAAAGAAGATATTATCATTAATTTAAAAATAAAAATCATGATAAATATGTTTTAGATAAAGTACATGAAATAGTTAAAATATTAAAATTTACCTGGGAGTTGTACATGCTTTATAGGGACACCCTCATCATTCCTGTAACGCTTCATTAATGGTCCTGTCTGCAAAATACACGTTGTAGCTCCGGAAACACAATAATGTGGTTAGCCATGTCAGTATCATCGTGCCAACACGTTCGGTGGTTGGTGGGTATGTATGACTTGAGCCCCATCTCGGTATCATGCTTTCTTGTCCACACCATCATTAACTATTTTCGGAGAACCATGCTTGCTCTCCAAGACAACATTTTGCCCTTCGCCCCAAGGGTGACTCCAACAAGATCGACAAGTTTGTTCACACCGCCTGCAAGACAAATTGACAATGCTTTCAGTAAGTGTGCAATTGAATGCCAGACCATATGCCAAAACAACCCTCCATGAAAAAATAAAATAACACATTAAAATCGAATATAAGTGGACAAGGAAAGATCCACCGCAGTGAAGTTTCACATGCAGGTGACCTTCCTTTAAACATAATTTTTTCTCTGACCTGCAATTTTTTTGTCACTGAGCCATCCTTGTTGAAGTACAACTCCTTTTCCATAGCTCTTGTATTAACTACCTTCTCTCTGTCGCGTAATCACAGAGTCCCTCTTCTGCTTGAGCGATTAAAGGAAATGGGTGAAAAAACTGAAAGAGAAGACAATTGTCTGCCATAATTATCAAACATTGCACCCAACTTCTTCCCCTTTCCATTGTTACCCAATGAGGTAGATGTGGAAATTGTTGTCATACCACCCAAAGCAGAGGCCATATTCTCTTATGCTGAATATAAAATTACAATATCTTCATATTAGTATGAACCTTAAAAAACATGACTCCCATTGCTAAAAACCACTTTTAAGTTGTAACAGGCAAACTAAACAACTATCGCAACTTTTGGCAACTTCTGGAGCATTAAGAGAGAAACAACCAAAGAGAAATACAACCACAATCCTCATTTAAATGAGACCGGACTATATATTTGCATTAAGATAATAGAAAGAAATCACGACTATATTAAGGCCAGCACAAAACAATCTTTAACCAGTGTCTCTCGCGGCCTTCAGGTTACCATGCTAGAGGTTGCATATTTTAATTTAAATTCTTGACCTCTCGTGCCCATCTATGAATGCATACAATGGGATATCTACATCAAATGTTCCTTTATATCCCCAAAAACAAATTCCCTACTACAAGAGCACCAGTATTGATGGATCACCCCACACCATCCCACCCACTAGAAACGGTGAAAAAAGAAACCCGAGAAAACTTCTGAAATATCTCAAGATGACTATATGGGTGGTTCTTATGAATCAACCAACCATTCAGAACATGCTCATCAATCCAAACCATGAGTATTGTGTGACAATATTCAAGCAGGCACTGAATCGGATTTCTGAAGCTATGTTAGAGAAACCCTAAACTCTCACTAAAAATAGGTGAAATGTGACACCACTCAGGGATTGACATGTGCCAATTGGTACAAGTGGTAGACAATTGGCATGCTCAAACAACGAGGTGATGCAGGAATGACATGAGGGAGAAAATATCAGAAAAGCCCCAAATCTGGAGAACTAAAGCTCATCACCAACCTGAGATTGACAACTTTGCATGATGTAACCTATGAAATCGTAAATGGAGAAATCATAGTAACAATAAAGTAACCTATGTAACAATAAAGTCGGATTCATCCTGGGAGTGGTAATGGGAGAAATCATAGTGAACAACAGGAAACATGCATAGTTGCTTACAATCAAATAGATGAAAAAACACATACAAAAAACCCAGATAATAATCATGAACAAGCTTAATATTGAATTATGAACTGTAAAGGAACTTACAAAATGTGACATTACGAACCTGGTCAAGCGCACAAGCAAAAATATCCTGGACATGACCCTGGTTGACAAGTTGTATTGCTCATGATGCAAGAGGATTTGTACCTGCACTGCCAAGTCAATCCAAATCCATCATTATCTATACAATAAATACAAGTAATTGATGTAGTATTTTTTACTCTAAGATGCATTCTTATGATAATGTTAGAACATATGTTGAAAATTTCAAAACATACCTGAATAAGCTCCTCTTCGTTTTAAGAACAATTTATTGGAGTCGCATGAACTTGGAACAAGCCTCCCATGATCTGAAAGAGTAGCAACTAAGTCAACAGTGACTTTTTTGTTGCTACGCTGGATCAAGGGAGGTTTGCTCCAAGATTAAATCGCTCCAATAAATTATTCTCTACTAAACAGGGCCAACCATGTGAAGGTGGAAGCTCTTATGGCCCCTCCGCCCCCCCACTCACATCACTCTCAATTCCCCAATACCCAATCTATATTTCATTTTTTACTTTCATGAGCATAAAAAAAAATATTCAATAACTAATAAAAAAACAATTCAACAAAAAGTATGCAAGGAAACATTGCAATTAATTCTTGACATAAAAATAGTATGATAAATGAGTTTTTTATATAACGCAAAAAACGTTCCAAGTATGGTAACGTTTGTCTTATAATAATACAATATTTTACATTGTCAAATTTTCTTTTTCTTCTTCCTATTTTTAAAGCTCCTAATTACATCATCAATAGCATCGTGCTCTGCTCCTGTTTCGTGCCTTTCAACCCGCACTGCTGACCTAGTTGCGTATTCACGATGTCTGGGCTCATCCAGTGACGGGGCATCGCCTACAAAAACAGATAATATTAAATTTTAATTGTCAGTTTTTAAATATCATTAAACTAGTTCAGTAATATTAATAAAAAAAATTGCAATGAGATTATTTACCTGGTGCACCAGTTGTCGCCGCTGACCTAGTTGCGTAGTCACGATGTCTGGTCTCATCCAGTGATGGGGCATCGCCTACAAAAAGAGATAATATTAAATTTTAATTGTCAGTTTTTAAATATCATTGAACTAGTTCGGTAATATTAATAAAAAAAATTGCAATGAGATTATTTACCTGGTGCACCAGTTGTCGCTGCTGACCTAGTTGCATTGTCACGATGTCTGGTCTCATCCAGTGACGGGGCATCGCCTACAAAAACAGATAATATTAAAATTTTAATTTTCAGTTATTAAATATCATTGAACTAGTTCGGTAATGTTAATAAAAAAATTGCAATGAGATTATTTACCTGGTGCATCAGTTGTCTCCGCTAACCCAGTTGCATTTTCACGATGTTTGGTCTCATCCAGTGACAGGGCATCACCTACAAAAATAGATAATATTAAATTTTAATTGTCAGTTTTTAAATATCATTGAACTAGTTCGGTAATATTAATAAAAAAAATTGCAATGAGATTATTTACCTGGTGCACCAGTTGTCGCCGCTGACCTAGTTGCATTCTCACGATGTCTGGTCTCATCCAGTGAGGGGGCATCGCGTACAAAAACATATAATATTAAATTTTAATTGTTAGTTTTTAAATATCATTGAACTATCGGTAATATTAATAAAAAAAATTGCAATGAGATTATTTACCTGGTGCACCAGTTGTCGCCGTTGAGACTGTTGCCCTGTCTTCCTCTCTGGTGGTAAGATCCTCAAGGGAAACATTCTTTGTCATTTAAACAAAAAAATTTATAAGGACAACCATCATGGTATAATTAGAAAAAATTATAAGTGGAAATTAATTACCATCACGGCCCTCACTGATAGCAGCATTGTCGGCCTGGTCCCCACTACAATGATCAGGTTGCACGTGAGGATCATCTACATCTGGCTCTAAAACTGGGTTATTTGCCTCGTCGGTAGTGCTGCTCCCCTGATTTAAACAAAGTTGTTAGACATTAAATTTATGGACGAAAAAAAACATATTGAAAGGTTAATGTTTTACCTTATCAGGCATTCTAGATCTTGGGACCTGCCCCAAGCTTCTACGACGTTCAACTACAGCTTGATAGCCGAAATGGAAAGCGATATTTTTATCTTCCTCTGTAGTTTCTGTTCCGAAATCATCACCCTACATTACATATGATTGTGTATTTTTAATCATATTTGATAGGATTACAAAAATGTTGGAAGGCGATACAATTAATTATAAGATGTTTAGCTACTTAATTACAATTCTTGCGGCCAATTTCAAGTAGCCGCCCTGGACTAGCTTGTGATGGCCCTTTTTTTCAATCCTAGCTTTGGTTGCCTTTGAGGTGTCAGGCAACCTAGCATCAAAATATTGAAGTCAGATATGACGTAGCACACTTTTATTTTAGACATAGAGAAAATTAAAGCTATTGAATTAAATTTGTAATTTACCTTGCGGGTCCAGTTGGCATTTTTCCTTCTTTCTTTGCCCTTTTCTCTTTTCCGTCATGGATGAGTGCTCTCCACTCACTCTCTGGAACTGTGAGAGGACGCTCATATCTAGGGTTAAATTTCAATTGCGTCCTATAGGTGTCCCTGGTATATTTCAAATATTTACCGGCTACCCGAGCCACCGCTGTTCTGTCAAATGTGCCGACCCCAAAAAGGGCTTCTAGATAATCTAGAAGTTCTTTTTTCAGGTTGGAATTCTGGGAATTCCACCCTGTGCGTATGGTTGGGCAAAAATTACCAATGTATGGCTCTCCAAAAACCTATAGAACTCATTGTTACCTACACAGAAAAAAAAAAGATATTATCATTAATTTAAAAATAAAAATCATGATAAATATGTTTTAGATAAAGTACATGAAATAGTTAAAATATTAAAATTTACCTGGGAGTTGTACATGCTTTGTAGGGACACCCTCATCATTCACCAACAACGTGCCATTAATGTTCCCTGTGGAGCTGACACGTGTAGCTCCAGGAAACGCAATAATGCAGTTGGCCATATCAGCCTCATCATTGCCAACACGTTCAGCGGTTGGCTGGGTGTCTGCTTGGGCAGGGTGTGTTTCTTGGCTGGCACCTAAAGGAGTAGAAAGTGTACGAGAGGGTTGTTGGGAAATCTCTTGCCCTTGTGTCCCACTACCACCAACACCGGGTTCAGCAAGTGCCAGAAAACGCTACATACAAAAGAACTTTTTGTTAGTTTAGTCAATGTAAAAATTAAAAATCAAACTATCACAATTCATCTCATACAGAACAAAAAAAATATCCTTTTGACTTTTTATTATTACCTGATATCTTTCTAGCTGGCTCATAAGATGTTTTATCCTCTCTTCTGTTTCAGGTGTTTGAGGCGCGTCTATCAAAGTATTAAATTCCGACCTTGCATCTCGTGCCTTTTTTTGCAACAAGAACACTAGAGATAGGGATGAAGAAAGCTCTTCCTCAAAGAGGGAATCATCAGGCGTACCATGGCTAGGTGTCTACATATTTGAACAAAATTAATATTATTTCAATTATGTAAATAACTAAAATACCTGAAGATAGAGAAATGCTGGCACTTTAGATGTTCTTCCGCTGGCCTCTTTCTGTGATCATCCCGTCTCGGGGTTGTTCCTGCACTGCTCTGATCAGTTTGCCACATTGCAATAAAATTATAAATGTAAAAACTTGAAAACAATATCTAACTTGAAAACATAAGATGAAAACTGAAATAATTTCTAATAAGATACCAGAAGACAAAGTTAGAGTTTCAAATATGCCTTGCATTGAATTCAGTCCTGGAAACATGTCATTGCACATTAAGGCACCCAAACATTCACTCCACGAATGATATATTTAAGTAGGCTTCTCCTATTCTGGGAAAACACCATACCTATAATGCATTCACTTGCATGTATAAAGGGAAAGGAAAACATGTTTTCATACAACGGTGACAAAGGCATCTTGGGGAAAGGTATCTTCACTTTTTGTTTATGTTGTTCACCCACACCACTCTCGTGTTTTCACTAATCTTGTTTTGTCATTTTTGGATTCAAATTAAGTTAAGGCCTTAAGTATTTTTTGACCTTTCGGTGTAGTTTTTATAAGTGGCATGTATGGATTTTCCATTAATTCTGCACTTTTTCTCTTCATGCGCATGTTTCCTTGGAAATCAAATGCATGATTTAGTCCCATACATTTAACAAGTTGTTGGATCATCTCCATTGGCAATATCATGTTTCCTATTCAATCAAAATTTATCTCAGTTAGGGTAGGTAGGAAGGTTTTCCCTTTGTATTAATAGGGCACTTCTAGCTTGCATTTTTATTATATCTTTCAAATTTAGTGTCGTTTCAATTAGGGCATGATTTTTTGCAACTTTCAAGGTGAGAATGAACAAAGACAAATTTTTGTGATGGATGGCTGTATATGACTCCATGGCCAGAGGAAAAGGCACTAATCTACTTCTTCAAATATCTATAGTTCTCATTCACCTCATACGGAGATGGTCCCTGATTTTGAGCCAAATGTTGCAGCAAAAAGTTCCCCCACTCCATAATTTGATATTCAATGGAAATTTCTTAAATTGATGATGGGGCATGATTATGGAACATTGGCACATACATATGTAATGGAATTCCAAGATCATGATATATGTTTGCATATGTTTATGGAGGTGGTGGAGCAAAAAGAGCTCAAATAGAGCTGAAATTTTTCACATAAAAAGGACTGTGGGCTTGACTAATGGTTCCATTTAAAAAATGATATCTAGACAGAGAATAAGTGTAGCATGCAAACATGCATTGAAAATACATCTGAGTTTTCATTGTATTACTTATGATGGATTCAAGTTTGGGTTTCAAAATGCCAGGTTATGGCATGATTTTGTCGAGAAACCCTTAGTTGGATTCTCATGCTGGTTTAATTTATATTTTAAGTTTGTTTTGCAGTCTTTGGGTGATAGTAACTCATGAACTAGGTTACCAATGTGTAACAATCATATTTCAAGAATAAATTTGTGATTTTTTTATATTATTATTATTATCTATTAGCTACAAGTATTGACACCTAATGCCTGGAATTTTGACATCTTGATAGCATGGATAATTTCAAAAATGTTTCTAGTAATGTTAACATAATAACTATCATTACGTGTCTTCACTTTTGTCACCATAATAGACCTGTGATATGGACTCATCACACAACTTCATATGCTATTTCCCAACAAGTTCAAACTGGTTGAACCTACCTCATAGTGTGGTTATTAAGGACAAGTTGCTTGATATATAACTCGATAGCATAGACCACGTTGCAGTTCTAAAAAGAATCCTCAAGTGTCAAAAAAGCTTCACAATATGTTCTACTATAAAGCCTTTTGGGATACCTGAAATAATATATGTATCATTGATGACTTTTAAAGTATGACAAGATCCAGAGGGAAAGGAAATCAATGGAAGGGTGATCCACCAATGAGAACCTAGAATTTAGCATCAGATGAGTTAGAGTCTAGGAAATTGAAACCCTATAATTTTAATTAGTGATGAAGGACATCACATAGGTAATTGTATTTTCATGTAGAATAATCTGTTAATTCAAATTTAAACTACATAATATGAAAGGCATACCATAAATTTTTCCACGTAAGTCCAAACAACCTATAAAAATGGAAAACCTTCTTTTTCCATGGGAAATAATTTACCTTTCCTTTTTCAAGATAATCTAAATCACAAAAAATATGAACTATACTGCACACATTCTTGGATAATGTGAAAGTGGAAAAGGAATACCCTACACAAGTGATGTACACATGTACATTTGAACACTAATAGATTTTTTTAGTTGAAATGCAATGCTTGTTTTCATTTAAATGTAGGGTTTTTAAAGTAGGGAGAAATAATGGCTACCAAATTAATAAGCGTTTCTTTGGGAAAAATTTAAATCTTATATTGGGTGATGAAGATAATAGAGGGTATTGAATCTTGATTCTTGACATCTAGAGAGAACCCTACAGCCTAACACAATCTAATGGAATTGACCAAAAAAACCCAAATAGAGTCAACCCTACTATAGGAGGAAGGGTCTGCAGTGAGCTGCCATTTGCAAGAGGCGAGGGTGAATGATGTTAAGAGGCGGGAGTGAATGCTGAGGGAAAATGTTGTTCTGCAAGAGTTGAGGGCGAATGCACGGTGAATGCTATTCTGCAAGAGCTGAGGGCGAATGCAGGGCAAATGTTGTTCTGCAAGAGCTCAGGGTGAATGCTGAGGGCGAATTTTGTTCTGCAAGATCTCAGGGCGAATGCTGAGGGCGAATGTTGTTCTGCAAGAGCTAAGGGTGAATGCTTAGGGTGAATGTTGTTCTGCAAGAGCGGAGGGCGAATGCGCGCGTGATATCAGACGTTAATGTAGCACACATGTACATTTGAACACTAATAGATTTTTGTAGTTGAAATGCAATTCTTGTTTTCATTTAAATGTAGGGTTTTTAAAGCGGGGAGAAATAATGGCTGCCAAATTAATAAGCGTTTCTTTGGGAAAAATTTAAATCTTGTATTGGGTGATGAAGATAATAGAGGGTATTGAATCTTGATTCTTGACATCTAGAGAGAACCCTACAGACTAACACAATCCAATGGAATTGACCAAAAAAACCCAAATAGAGTCAACCCTACTATAGGAGGAAGGGCCTGCAGTAAGAACTTACCATTTTGCAAGAGCTGAGGGTGAATGCTATTCTGCAAGAGCTGAGGGCGAATGATGAGGGCGAATGCTGAGGGAAAATGCTGTTCTGCAAGAGCTGAGGGTGAATGTTGTTCTGCAAGAGCAGAGGGCGAATGCGCGTGTGATATCAGACGTTAATGTAGCTATTACGACGGATACGAAATAATAAAATCATTTTTATGTAGCGCGCATATAAGTTTCGAATTTTTATGTAGCGTGCATATAAGTTTCGTATTTTTATGTAGCGTGCATATAAGTGTCGTTATACCGACGACGGAAAAAGAGTCACTATTGCGACGGGTGCCTCCAAACGTCGCAATGGCGACACCTAGACATTGTGTCGCACTTGCGACGATTGGAGTCATCTCAATAGCGATGCTTTGGGCCATAGTGTCGCAATTGCGACGTCTTCCTCCAAACGTCGCAATTGAGACACTTTTCTAAGTGTCAGTATTGCGACACTTTTCTATAAATGTCGGTATAGCAACGGTTTGGGGCGGGATGGAAAAAATTTGGGGAAATTTCCGACATTTGGTCAAAAGCGTCAGAACCAAGTGTCGGAATTTCCGCCAAATGTAGTAGTGCGTGGATGGATGTTATAATATTTTTGAGATGCCCAGTTAGCGCAAGTATGAGGGAGATGCCAAGCTATCTGAAGTCTTTGGTAGATGCCAAGCCAGCCACCTCACCTACCTATTTAGGTTCCACCTTACCACTTCTCTTCGTAGCAACGCAACAACTTCTTCTCATGGCCCTCACTCGATGATACACGAATATGGGTGGGTGCAGTCCTAGCCATGGAGAATACAAGGTTATCCCTTCCTTCGTGAATGAAATACATAACTCCATTATACTACCTCATGATCAGGATCAAGACAAGGAACATGTCTCTTCTACTGGATGGTTCTATTCTACTGGCCTAATAAGTTTGAGTTAGGCGTTGGCCTAATGAGTGGTGAGGCTTAGATGAACCCTGTAGCTTGTTTCCATTCAATAAGTCTTAGTCCCAAGCTTAAGAGCATGGGTGAGGAGCCTAGGTAGGAGCCATCCAAGAGTAAGAAGCGTACTCTTAGTTTTTCTATGATGAGTGATGGTGTAGTAACTATAACTCATAGGACCTTAGAGCCATTCTCTTGCCTCATGAATTGATGAGCTACAGGAGGGATGATCTATGGTAGATCATTTTCATCTGGCCTTACTCTTAGCAGCTTCTATAAAGTGTGTACTTCAAAATAATATGGATAATGAGGGGCTTCGTGTCCGTTTTTTTCCCTTCTTAGGTCTTTAGAGTCACTTACCGTACCTCACCCTCACCTTTTCGGGTGAGTGAGAAATCCCTTTACTTATGAGCATGCTATCCACCTGGCTGGCGTCAACCCCTTCTAGACCGGCTGGCTCCATGACCTAAACTTTGAACATTCACGGGCTTCGATAACACTTACTGAAATCATGACTAGGTACCATTTACCTTTACTCGACCTATAATTTTCCTTTGCCTTTTTTGTTACCCCACCTGCCTTCACCTTACCGTCTTACCTTTGGAATGAATGCCCCAAACAGATAACATTCACTGGAATCATACTTGTAGAAATATCTTGGTATCACAAACTTGGATTTAAGAGCTCCATATAAAATTGATGATGCGTAAGTAGGCTCAACCAAACGGAGAGTAATTAGAACCCAGTGCAAGAAATAGACCTACTTTCCCTTTCATTTCATGCATGCATGCTACCTATCCACCTTAAGAAACTAGACCTTTATCCCTAAACCACTTCCTTAATTAATCGCTTAGTGGGGGGTATGGAAAGTACTTAGTATAACCTTTCATATCTTGATATGCTACCTACTTGATGAATGGAAGTTGAGTAGGTGGGGGTGGAACAGGAACAACCAGTAGCAGTTGGATCGTCACGTCATAACTTCACTTTTGATTCATGCCAGACTTCTTTTCTCTATTACTTATTGGCTTGAGGAACATAGTGTAGTGGTCTTACCTTTATAAAGCCTACTTGATGATGGATGGATGACTTACTGACTACCAGTTGGACCTACAGACAACAAGCACCAATTGTTTAATTGCAGGAAGGAAAATGGCGGCATAGGAACCACTAGTCCTTGGATCGTCGGAATTGCCTTATTTTCTTGTTGAGGAACTACAAACAACCAGACTTTGGATACCTAGATATTGGAAGGAAGGGCTTCCAAATCGACTACCCTACCATTTTTATTGAGTGCTCCCCAACCAATTCATTCCACCAAGAAGATCATTACAGTACGACATGCTATTCACCCTTTACCTTACCCTAACTTCAGTGCATGCTACCCGTTTCACCAGAGATTGAATTACTGTCTGCTCTTAACAACCCATTGATGAAGCCAGGAATATAGGGTAGCCACTTAGTATATTTACCCTTCCTTTATCAGGACCGGATCACCTTACCCTTACTTGATTACTGCTTTCACCTTAGGAGGATATGGAGTGCAAACCCATTACCCTTCTCTTATCAGCACTGGGATGGATGGATCAACCTTACCCTTACCTTTATTACTATCCCACTGTACACACTTCCAATGGAGAGACTCTTGAAACCTAGCATGCCTTATATTAGCTAGACATCTCATAATGCAATGCATGATTATCCTGGGTACCACTATTCTCTTTTTGGGTTGGGATGAACCCCGAGATACTTGTTATGCATTATGACAACATTTCTAGAATATGCCCAGATAGCCAGCATTGTAAGGATATGCTTGAATTTTAGTGCCTTTACTTTGATATTTACCATTTACCCACATAGAGATAGATACTTTCTTGCCTTACTTATACTTACTGCAGATGGATGTAGGAATTTCACATGGCATAGAGGGATAAATCATTGGTGCACGGGCATTCAAATAGATAGATACAACATTCACCTGCATTCAATTACACTTACTTAATTAAGACCTGAGAAGCCACTGCTTAGAACTTATAAGCGTCGGATGGGATGATACACAAATGTCATGGAATGAATGTCATGTCATACAGTTGGACGTATGCTGATACAACTGGAATGGAACAGCTGGAAAACTTATATGGATGTCATGTTGATACATATGGTCAGGTCGGGCTGAACAGGTCGGTATGGGATAGGAAATTCCCTTTTATACAACTGAAATGATGATATGGATGAAATGATGGTACGGCGGGATAGATGCTACGAATGGTCTGTTTTTATGTATGATCTGTGTATACAGATGTACTGATTCTACATATAAAATATTGATATGGTTGGACAATATGTATGGATGGAGGGATTCTTTTATATGGATGGAGTATATTCTATGAATGGACTATCTTCTATGGTTGTTCTTTTTCTATGGATGGAATTATTATATTATAGAAGGGTATGTATCATGGTAGGGATGCTCTAGTATGGATATCCTGGTACGTATTTTGAGGGGACTGTTGATATGGCTGGTTGGACGAATTATTTTCTATGACTAGAGTACTTTTCTATGGATGTCACAGTTTTATGGATGGACGGATGCTACAAATGTCATGGTGATATGTTTGGGCTTATTATACGTCTTTCATGGTTATACATATGTAACTTTGAGATGGTTGGAACGGTTGATATGACTGATTCTTTTATACATGGATGTAATGGTTAGGATGGATGACTGAGATGGCTGGACATTTTATATGGAAATCATGTCTCTGTGGCTGGATTTTTGATGGGTGAAATGTTGATACGGATTTTATTTTATATGGATTCATGGTCGGACTGGCCTATTCAATACGAGATGACATGCATGAGATGGAAGCCTCGGGATGGAAGCCTATTTATTACGGTTTTCTTTGTATATTATGAAAGTGTAATCCAGACAAGATGGGAGCCTATTACAGTTTGATCTGGGGGAGAATGATTGTATATAATAGTTTGATTTGACTATACACATATTCCTAAGCACATATTCCAATAAGTTACGGCTAGTACAGGCATTTACATCTAACGATATGGGAGTTCTCTCTTCCTTCAATATTAACACCAACATCTACGACGGATGACCTTCAACCATTAATATATGTTAATGAATTAAAACCTATACGATACCATGAACAACATCGGGGTTTGCAAGGGTTCACTCTAATCTCTCACCTCACATAATGAGCTTCCCCCCTCCCCTCGATGAGTTTTTACTTTGCCCATATTCAAGGCCTGCCTGAACAGGTAAATTCTCTTAACGTCCTGCTTAAGGGAGTTGAGCAGGGGTACGAGTGTTGATTGCAATGAACCTTTCCTATGCTAATTATTCTCTTTACACCAAGGATGAGGGATAAAAAGGGTAAACCTCTAGAAGGAATGAAAAAATACAGGCGAGAGTACATAAAGAGGGAGCTTACACCATAGTTGTTAATGGAAGGAGGGCTTCCCCTTCATTAAGATCCCCTTGTCTATATAGGAGGGAGGGCTTTACCTGAAGATACCGTAATCCGAGGGTGCGCCATTGAGTACCTCAACCCCTGTATTCTGGAAAGTGTTTTTAAGGAAGGTGAAGTATGATAACACTAGGCCCTCAGAGGTTACATTCCTACTAATGGGCTCAGCCTAGGGAGGTAATAATGTCTTTTTCTAAATAAAAATCTAAGAAGGCATAATCTCCTCATTGCTCGGCTTGCGAAGGATGCTCATTTCAGGTCCAAATTAACATAATATAAGAAAAGTGGTACATGTGATCATATTATATAAGTAATAATAGTGCCTAAGTGGAGATTCCTCCCTCCTATTGGTTTTATAAAGTTGGGTTATTTGGGGTATGTAAGTGTTAACATCGACCAATCCCAGCCAGCTTTATACCAGTTTCAGAGCCCAGCTTGATGCCCTAGACCAGTACCACCGCTTAAGGACCAGGGGCATATTCAAGAGTCCTAGAAACCAGTACCAACAACAGCTTATGAAGTCCCAACGGTATTTCCAGTGACCATTATGAGTAGCCACTTTATTCCCCCAGCAACAATCAATAGTTCTAGCAACCGTAATGATAAGCCGCTTCCATTCTGAGGAGTTGCTTAAGTACCAACGATATGGTATGTATTAGGTAAAGTAGTAAGTTATCTCTAGTTCCTAAAGTAGGTACTATATCAACTAACTAGAAGTATCTCCATGTCCAAGCTCAAAGTATGTGTAATCTAAAAATAAGTTATTTCTAGGTCCCACAGGAAAGTAGAGTTCCGAAGGAAACTAGAATTCTGAAGCAGGGTCCCAAAGCGAAATAGAGTTCCATTAGTGACTCTGTAGGTCCCACTACTTATCTATATGTCTCAAATGGTATGGACAGGCTGGAAGTATGGACAGGTTGAGCCCCCGGAGGTCAAAGTAATTAATCCTTTCATATGTACACGGGTGTAATCTCATCCTTGGAACGTATCGAACTAGTAATCTAATCTCTTCATCCTTGGAGCATATCGAATCTAATAAGAAAAAACTTTGACCATGGTTATGGTTTCAAATATTCATGCAGATCATACTGTTTCGGCCCCCGCAAAATGATAATGGGCTCAGTCCCCGGTACTAATGTCTGTGTCAAAATCAAAGCTAATAAGGCATAAACCAAAACAGGCTCAGCCTCCAGAGGACACTACACTCATTTCAAGTCAAAATGATCATAATTATAATATTAATAACATACTTATTTATTTCTTCCTAACGGGGATGCGTACGTGTTCTCATATTATGTATGTGATAATGGTGCCTAAGTGGAGACTCCTCCCTCAAAGTGGTGGCTCCCTTTCCTTTCCTGTGGTTCTACTCTAGTGGGGTAGGTGTCTCATATTCAAGTTCCCAATATGTATATTATTATGGGGAGTAGTAGGGTTTATATAGGTAAGATAACAGTTCATGTAGCAACAAAATACTAGTATCTATAGGTTGAACTGATTTGTAATCTATCAAGAAAAGTGAAAGTAGAAGTACCACTGCTCCTATAGCTCGAGTTCCCATTGTTAAACAATAAGAAATAGGAAATACAGTTAGTAAGGTACCACAACTAATAATAGGTAAATTAGGTACTAAATAACATAAATGTAGGTACAAGCCGTTAAAAGAGTATGTCAAGGTGTTCCCCCGGAGGTTATTCATGGTGTTCCCTCATAAGTAATAACAGAGACTATGTTCAGGTTGCCCCCAAAACAGTTTGACTTTCATATAGATATATATATATATATGAGTGATATAACAAAAGTAGTAAATAATGTAGCACCTAATTATCATATAAAGTAGTGGCTCAAAAGATGTGGTGGGAACTCAGGGTATGTTCTAAGTCTTAATTAAATTTCTCCTACCCTGTGATCTTTCAGAGGCCCTTGCTCAATAATCTAAAGTGAGCCCAGACCGTTTAATGCTTCCTAGCGTCAAGTGGATCCCATCCCATAAGTTGGCCAGTGAACCGGGATGTTTCTTTCCTAATGGAAATAGAAGCAAAAGATGGTCATAAATACCAGGCTAAGAAATATTCGTTATCGAGTGATCCGAGCATGTTGTCATTGGAACCAGCACCACACGTATCATTCCTTACCACTGAACATCCATGACCTGCCTCATGTCCCCTCGACAGTCAACCAAAACTCAAAGTAATAAGATACATTCTCAAGCACAAATAATTGTAATATAGACACCAAGGACTAGGGGCTAGTAATTCAAACCTCCGGTAGTGGTAGACGAGGGCGAGCATACCCCTAAAGGTCATTTGTTCGTTCTTTCCTAAATTATTATTAGGTAGGACAGGAAAGAAAGCTCTAAGTTTAATAAACCATCAGGAAGGATTTCAACCTTGCTTAACAGAAAGGAGTTCAACTGGTGTGGGGGCGGGATAGTGGAAAATAATTAGTGTATTAATTGGCCCTATGGGATGTAGCCCATCCATTTGAGAGGAGCTTCCTACCGGTATGAGGAGCTCAAAAAATTCCCATCCTTCACCCACAATTATAGGAATTCAAGAAGATTCTCAAATGATTCAACATATTAATTAACTGCCTAAACAAAATAGAATTTATAATCCGCAGCAGCTATACGGGTGGCATCCAACTAGATAAAATAATACCCACCACCGGCTTAGAGTTCAGGTAGAGTGAACACGATGAATCTCCCCAACAACAAGTTAATTATCGTTGGGATTACCATCCACCCAATGGGTGAAACCAAATAGATTTAAGTGACTCCCTACTAAAAGAAGTAGGGTAGACTACTCAAAAAGTAGGGCAACTAGTTACCTGGCCAGACGGATTGTAATAGCTCCTCTCGACTAGAAGGATTGGACAAGGCCTTGCTAACAAGAAAAATGATGGTCATATGCTCTAATTGGAAGTCAACTATCCTGTTTATGAAACTAGAAGGACCCCACTGCTATCCATAGGTTTACTCCATCCTGAACTGGCTGGCCAAACAAAATAGAAAGTAATCAACTGCCATCGAGGATCTATAACCCATTGGGATAGTTCTATAATGAAATCCATAAATAAGAAAAAAGTTTATTATCATGCAATCACCCTTTCTTTCTTTCTGACCTATCCGGAAGGACTAGTTCTCTTTCTATAGCCTCCAATTAATTAAAGTATCCATCCGAGGAGTAATAATTTGATCCATTCATTAAACATGTTCAAATCATGAACTAGATTACATATGTAATATCAATCTATGAGGGAAGGGGTAGTAGCTTTTATGGTAGGCTGTATTTCTAACTGGGAAGGCCATGGATTCATGGTTTCATAGCTCCAAACGAAATATTGGTTCAGGTGGTAGCGGTGTGGATGGGCTTCCTCTCGCTCTGTGCTTTGGTCGCTAAGGTGAGCACTAAAGGTGAGGGAATATAAATAGAGTGCTCATGTTCATTGTCATTTTTTGGGTTGGTAAAGGTTGACCATATGGTTATGTAAAAAATATACATTGTTGCACGCCTCTCCCTGTTGGGGCAATACAATACATATAGGTAACAAGATTTAGGTTCCCTATTTCCCTAACTAAGTTAGGTTCAGCCAAGGTTTCACCTGGTAACAAAATAAATCCCTCTATATATTTATATATTTAGATGACGTGACTCGGTAATGAGGTGTGTATATTGAATGAAACCACACGAACAATTATTTATGTGAATCATTTCTTTTTATTGATGCTCAGAACTGAAATGTTTAGAAAGAGAGACTTAGCTACATCTAGTGGAGATGACCTATACCCATTTTGGACAAAGGGTTCAGTGCAGCACCCAAACACGATCCTGCCCTATCCTTTCGTTATCATATAAATCTTTCTGGGAGTTCACTCCCTTACACTATGCTCATTCTTGAACCATAATAGTCCTCCTAATAATGCCACCTAATATATATATATATATATATATATATATATATATATATATCCACATTATACATCTATTCACCATTTGCTTCTGTGTTTGTGGGTACGAGGGGCCCATGCTAGTACCTATAAATAAATAAGGGAAGTCTCTTTAACACAGGTACTCATTAGTGTTACACAACATTTTGTCACTGTCCCTGCAATCCCTCTTCTCGCATATTGGAGGGTCATTCCCATGACCTATAAACAATTTAATACTTTTTAAACACCTTCTTTACATCCTTCTTCATAAGGACATCATTTCTCCTGTTGAACATTTCCTCAAAAAGCACACAAAAACCTATGTTTTGGCCTTGGCGCGGGTAGCCAGTTCATCCCTCGCACCAATGTGGTAAATTTTCACTAGAGCCTACGCCACCTGGTGCTCTATCTCAGTGTTGTGCCCACGCTAGCTGTTTTAGGAATGTTTTTTAACAAGTAGAGGCAGAAGTTTCTTTCTAACTACCTCAGAGATGACTCATTAGAAGTGGTTAAATTTTATGAGCCATGAATCTCTCCCTTTAGGTAGTGGTTTTTACCTCCCATGGAACACTCCTTGAAGATAGGACTCCCTTCCATGATTATAGGGATCCTAACCTCTCCCTCTCCCTCTATATAAACAAGCCTTCTCCCTTTATGAAAGCTAGCTGAACATATAGCCAAGAAGCTGAACTTGGAGAAGAGATACTATAGCTAAGTAATTGCTATTGAGAAGGTAGAACCAAGGAGAATTCCGTAGAGAGAGCCTCGTCCGAATTCCTGACGAGCTTTTGTGAGACGCGCTCCACTGGAACCCTATTGGAGGAGACCGCAACATCGAAGCTTGGTTTTACTCTTCCTTTCTTTCACTAATATACTTGACTGTGGTGTTGGTTCCATCATTGTGTTATGTTGGTTATCTGATGCAATTGATTTAGTCTTCTTCGACTGACTGATAGTTACCAGTGTGAAATAGTATGTTGTATATCGTCGTTGTTTCTTGTGTGTGTATAGGTATCCGAGTGTGAAAGCGAGCGGATTGTGATCTGTCAAACCAGGAGTGAGAGGCAGCCACTCTTTCCGATGACAACATCAGCGTAGGACCTCCGGTAAGTCATCTATCGAATCTTCGTCCATTCCTTAACTAGGAATCATTGTTGTAGCTTGTCTCATTTGTGGCTAGACCCACCCTAGGGCTAGTGGGATCGCCTTTGTCCGCAGAGGGGATTTACCTCACCAACAAATTGGCGACTCCGCTGGGGATCAGTGTGAGTTTGTCTTTCATCTGTTAGGTCTTCTTCTTGGTCTTTTCTTGCTTAGTTTTCCTTTTATGATTATTTTTGTTGAGTCTGAGACCCTTTTTCAGCCCCAGAGGATCAGATCTGACCTCTGTCTTTCAAAATTTTCCTTTTACCAGGGTTAACTGGCTTGGCGCATTTTCTAGTCTAACAGTCACGCCCGCTGGCGCTTGTTTCTATTTCAGCGCCTGCGCCATCCCCTGTTTGGCACTGATTACAGCCAAACAGTCGCGCCAATTCCTGGAGGTGTTAGGGTTTACTTGGTTTTGGAGTTTTTGGTCAGTGCTTGTGCTTCTGGGTTATTTTTTGGCATGTTTTGAGTGCCTTGGGATTGTTTATGATTGTGAATAGCCTCCTTCCTTCAGTTGTTTTTCTGTTTCCTGTCAGCATCAAGGCCTTAGGGTTTTAAGTGCTTGGTATGCTAAGCCTCCTGTAGGAGTTGGAGCCCTTTTGTTTCGCAATCAACTTCATTCCTTGTTTGATTGCATTCAACTCCCTTGATCCTTTTGAGTGATTTCATTTGGCGGAATGAGCTTGGTCTCTTTCGTTCAATTTTGCTTCTTGTCACTCCGAGCATAGATCACACTACTTGTATGGGTCTTTTTCAAAATATTTCTTCGATTTGAGAGATTGCAACTTTGGTTTGAGTTTGGTTTTGTTTGTTTTGAGTTGATTGAACTTATTTTTCTTCAACTCTTGCATTAAAATTCTCGAACTAGCATGTTGGTTTTTTTCATGTCCTTTAGTGCACTGTTTGCTCTATTGCATTGAAAAATAAATAAAAAATTGTGCTTGCATTATGAAATTGAAAGTCTTTCGCATAAATAGCATTGTACAATTCTAGGAAAGATTGCTCATTTTCATTAGCTTGCATCGGACACTGTAGTAGATGTTTCTGCATGTTCTCATTATTTGCTATCACTAGAAAACTCCTAAACTTTCTCGTAGATAGATTTTCATCGAACAAAATGGTATCTTTTGGCATGTAGCTTGCATTTAGGGATTTTTGAGATCCAACATTTGGTAGGACCTTGGAATTGAAATGTAAATACAAGATCAACTTAAAATTTATTCAATTAACCTAAGGAAACATTGAAACTTAACGAAACATTTAGTGGTCTAAGTTAGAGGCGTGTTCCGGCGTCTTTAAACCTAACAGTTGTCACTCGCCATCTAGCTTCAGAAAGCACTAGTACGAACTTGTGATCCCCGTACCGTTGAGTATATAAAGGGAGACCCCTCTAGGTTGCAATCCTTTATCCGTAGGAAGCCGAGTCTGCTGCCTCCTAACCGTGATACACCGAACACAACATTTAGGGAGACTACCTGCACGTACGTTAAGTCCTTGGTCAATTCTTTTTTCATTTGATTACCAAGGTGTATATGGTAGTTCACGGAAACCTGGTACACCCTTTTACCTAGACTACCTGAGCAGTCATTTTCGATCTTTACTAACTCCATAAATTTGAAAAGATCATCGAGCACTTGTACTTTCATGCTCGTCTCAACTTGAAAGTGATAGAGTCACCTTTTTCCTGTTTCTTGACTCTTAAAAGATGAAACGGTAGATTTTGGTTTCATTGTCTTAAAATTAACTTCCCACGAAATATTCTTGGTTAAAGTGAGTTTCCTTAGTGTTGTTTTATCATTGTTTCTAATGACAACCTTCCCTGAGTTTACCAACCAAGGAATCCCCTCCGAAGGGAATCCTGGCCCTTTCCTGCTTTTGGGAATGTTGGTGCTCCTTACATGGAAATGTTGTCTCTTCCAGGGTTAAAAGTTGGTTTGCCCGTATGTTTTTTTTCGACCTCGGTGGTCCCTAATGCCCTGATCTCTTTTCAACCATCACCTCTACCTGAACAACATCATGTTGATTCCAAGGTGGACCTCTCCCCTTCTTCACCTATTTCTTCAGCCCCCTCTTCTACTTCGCCTGGTGAAAGTTTGGATTCCAGTAACCAGGTGGCTAAGAAGAAGAAGAGGAAGACGAAGAAGAATAAGTCAGATAAATGAGAGGCTAATGCTCTAGCTATCATGCCTCTGACACCTTCCCTCGAGAAACCATCCAACCTTCCACGGAAAGTCAAATTCACTTGCATGTTGTGCAAAGGTGACCACTTTCTTCGAGATTGCCCTGGAATCCCCAAGGTGCTTGATGCATGGTTCGACGGTTTTTCGTCATTGCCTTTGGCTTCTGGAAGTCATATTGGTGGCAAATCTTCGACTAGTACAGATAAAACTCATAAGAAACAGGGTAATATTATCAATCCCTATAAGTTGTGTGAAGGGAATAATCCAATTCACCTTTTTCCATATATGGATGAAGCCAAGAGAGTGTTGGACAACTCTATTGTTTCTGCACCCTGCCTTCCGGCTAGTTACCAAAAAATTTCTTTGAGTCCTCCGCTAGTTGATTCCACGATCGCTCAAGAGTCATCCTTGGTTGATCCCGCTCCCCCGAAAATTCAAATTCAAGAATTCATTCCCGACCAACCATTGGACGTGGAATCGGTCGACTTGATCCCGCCTATGGTTCATCAGGTCTTTTCCATTGAGAGTGGATCTCATTCTCCTCATGTCCTTCTTGTTTCTTCAGATTCTTTGGAATTAGATTTTTCCGTCCCTGTAGTTCAAGAAGTCGCTCCTCCTACTCCCGTGATAGAAGTTCAGGAGAGTGCTCCTCTTGCTCTGATAAAACCAAGGGTAAACCATCTCAGTTCAATGGTACCTCCTCCAAGTAGTTTGGTCGCTTCCTTTGATTGGAGTCGATTTGTAGGATACCACCTTCCATCTTATGTGCCTTTTGAGATAATGGTACAGACCTTTGATCTGGTTGTACCCAATGTTAGCCACCTATAAAATTTGTTATAGAAAAAGGTGGCTAAGACTTTTTTGAGCCTTCAAGGAAAAAATTTTATTGCTAAAAAGTGTTGGTTCTTGAAGACTCTTGAAGGCCTCATGCCTCTGTCCAAAATCTTCATTGCTGTTCCCTTTTTATACTCAGAAATTCTGTTGATTTCATGAGAAAAGACTGTTGAAAAATCATCATTTTTCCCCTCCTCCACTCAAAACTAACCTTCATTTGCTCTCCTTTTTCCTCCATAAAATTCCTCTACTTTTCATGGTTTCCCTTCTCCCATTCATGAAAATCCTCTTTATATAGTTTAAAACTCATTTTTAAACTATACCGAAACCCCCAAATCCATTGAAAACTCTGAAAATTTTCATAAAAAACAAGTTTTTATTACTATGGACTTAAGCCTTGTTGGGCTAAGTCCTAACCACTTCCCCACCATACTCTTTGGGGCTGGAACCAAGCGCTAACCCTTTTCAGCGCTTATCGCATTGCAAAATTCCAATGGGTTGATTGAAAAGCTCGAGCCCGAGGCTCCGATTGCGATTAGCCCTTTGTTATAACGCCTCAGGCATACTGTATTTCACAAAGACCAAAGGCCCCGCAGTCGGGCGCCAGCCTTTTCATATATATATATATTCCGCCACCAAAACCTTTGTGTTATTAAATTTTTGAGTTTTCATACGTTATAAAGGGTTTCCACCCGTTCGCTTTAAAAATAAATCCCTGACTGTTGATCTTGGGCTGATCAAATGGACAGCGCTCAATCGCATCGCCCTCCCCGATCACTCAATC
This sequence comes from Pinus albicaulis, assembly GCA_034641835.2. NCBI lineage: Eukaryota > Viridiplantae > Streptophyta > Pinopsida > Pinales > Pinaceae > Pinus > Pinus albicaulis. The sequence continues at coordinate 15,051,322 of CM076570.1, read as the reverse complement.
GCATCGCATTTTTCGATCAGTACATTTGATTTTTTCCTCCGATCAGCCATCCCTCCGATTAATTACCCACCATTGATCTGATCCTCAGATCAACGGTCATCGCTCAATCGCATCGCGAGTTTTCAGTGTTGTGCCATTTCTTTCCCCACCGATTGAATGTCTTCGATTACATCTGGACCGTCCATTTGATCTCATCTAACGGCCCACAAATCGCTTCGATTATTAACCCTTCCTCTGCCCTTGTAACCCCTCCGATTCACTCTCCGCCATCGATTTGATCTGCAGATCAACGGCCAGCGCTTAATCGCATCAGCGTTTCCCTGTACATTGGTGCCATTTAAGTTTTACTCCCGATTGTGATCCTCCGATTGGATCTGGACCATCCACGTGTCCAAATCGGACGGTCCCAGGTCATTTCGTCTTATTCTTCCCTCCCCTCTCCTTTTTGTTTTCTCTTGGCTGATCTCCACCATTGGATGCTGCCATCCAACGGCTATGCTCCTCCCCTCACCCTCTACAACAGTAAAACCCAAAAACGCAGGATTTCTTAAATATTGTTTGTATTTTGCAGGTTTCAAATTTTTTCTCATTATAATCAAAGAAAAATGAAATTCGAGGGTGACGATCCTCTGAAATTTCGTGTATCAAAGGGAAAGAGATATAAAGGGTCTGGAAACATGTTTCATCAATGCTTCATGGGAATTGATGCCTTATTAGCCCTGTGCGGCGCTGCACATCGACAAGACACTATGTTATTAAATCACCATTAAAAGAGTATCAGTGTTGAAGACAAATTTGGGGATTACGGCTAAGATTGATTATCAAAAGCCTAATCCCCCTAATTAAAACACAATTAAAGGAAAATCATAAGTGTTTTATCAGACAGAAAGGCCTCCACCGCCACATCTGAGGTGAATTTATTCCTCCCAGCTACCACAAAGCCACATGTGCCTCAAAGCATGCAAACAGAGGCCGAAGTTATTGATCAAACAATCAAACGAAGATATTCGCCTCAACGCAGCCAGAGAGTTACTTTTGCAAGGAACTTAACGCAAAAAATATATGCAGAGTTACTGAAACATGACACAGAGCCTCAAAAGTCAAAAAAAGATCCCACCGAGCTTAATCTTAAGTGTAAAAAAATTAATACAGACAAAACGTTTGTAAACTTCTTCATCGAGCCCCTCAAAGGCCGAGAAGCCATTAAGATTGTATTAATTATCTTGGGAGATCTTTTATTGAGATCTCACCTCCTCATTCTTCTATAAATACCTCTGTAGAAGATGAGAAATTGTTGGTTGTAGAACTTTGAAATACATTTGAGCTTAAACTTCTAATTGTAAATAGTGTTCACTGGCCCTTGGAGCTCTGCTTGCGATAGATAAGTTAGGCTGAGATGTGTAGATGATTGTTAAACTAAAGCATTGGACTTAAAGCTGTAATTGGTTTGGAGCATCAATACAAGATGATTTATGGGATCCTGGTCTATGTTGATGGTTATGTTTTTTCTCATTGTAACTTGTCATTTTGTTTCTGTTTTCACTGTGTTTCATATTCTCTTATAAATAACAGCATGCATAGAGTTATGACCTATTGTATATTAGTAACCTTCTCTGACTGAAAATATTTATCTGAATGTTTTCTTCCAATTTGTGTTATTTGGGAATGATTTAATTCAGTTTAAGCATAAGAATTCCGGTGTTCCCTCGTCTTATTTCCTTAGCTGAATATTATTCGTGAATGTTATGTTCATTATTAGTTGAGTAGAGATGAACTATGGAATATATGGTGTGCCCTAGTCCTAGTTTTATCCCCAAAGGCTGTCTGAATGTTTCCCTTGGAATGTGTTAAAAACTGGCTAGTTTAGAAGTACTTACCAGATCTTAGGCCATTCTGTGTTATCTTTGTGTAGGTCTTTAAAGTAACCAAGTAAAGAAGAGCTAGGAGAGGATTTGTGGTGAGCCCGGCCCGCTAGTGAGGATTTGTTCTGCATCTGTTTAATTTTCCTTCTTGTTGTATCATTTCATTCCATAAATCAATATTCAGAGAGATCCTTAGACATATATGACTCGCCCCATGGACCACTCTTGCCTCTTGCTGTTCCAATTAAACCCTATTATAACTCCATAGCCCAATGGACTAAAACCTGCAATTATCTATCTTCCTGGCCAAGGCTTATTCTGATTGCTTGCAACTTCTCACCTTTGGAACTCTTTGCATTTATAACTTTCCACCTCAAATAGTAATCATGCTCAACCATCCAAAAAACAAAATAAACCCTTGGCCTTCATAACTAGCCTAATATCATTACCCAAAAATTCAAAGACAAATACATCTTTGCACTTATTGGAGAGATCCCTCTCCGGATTCAGGAGGGCTAGATCCTAGAATCCCAAAGTGGTTGAAATAATGTTTCTTCTGTAGTTTTAGTCTCACCAATCTGATAAAATTACAGATTCTTAACATTTCTGGCGACTCCGCTGGGGAACGAACCCAGTTGTAATCTTTGGTTCGCTTTAAAATTTCATTACAAACCTGGTGAGTAAAAAACAACCTTTTCAAGAACTACCAAATAATGGTAATCATGGTGAAACTTGTTTGAATCAGTGACAAACAAGGTAAACCCTAGGATTCTCATAAGACTTTGTATAACCTTGAAAAATCAGTTGTCTTAGCCATAAGAGTGGACTGTCTTTGTCTCATAACCGTAGCTAAGTTTTGAAACAGAGTTAAGATATTCTTAGAAACCACACAATTGAAAAATAACTCAGAAAACCTAGAAATATTTCAGATTGGTATTCAATAAACATGGTGGTGGACCATAAAACCTTTTACCTCTGAAAAGAGCTAGAAACTTCCACTTGGCAACTCCACAATCCTTAACATACCTTAAGACTCCACTGGGAAGAACCTTTGTCATTGTAATATCATTCAAACTCAGTTAGATGACTGTAGGATTAAAATTTGTGTAAAAGGATTAGTTAACCTCTCAAATACTATCATACCTGGTTGAACTTTTCCTGTTTATTTGGGTCTGAAAAACATAGCATAGTGGCTCCTAGAAAGATTCACACTAGAGCCCATCCTGACCCCGATCCACCTGAGATAGTTGATAATCCAGAAAGTATCCTTAGGAAGTCTCCTAAGATTAAATTATCAATTGTTTTCAGATCACCCTTTGAGAGCTAATTCAGTTCTTGAAAATCTTACAGCTCTACAACAATCACAAGCTGACTTAGTAAATCCATTTAGAACTAGGTCATTTGATGATATAATTTGGCTAGACTCTGAGTCTTCACTTTCATCCCCAGAGACAAGTGAACATCCTGATAGTAGAGAAACAAAACCTCTTGATTTGCATTTCCTTCACAACTTAGGTGTCTCTCATCCAATATCAGCTCAACAATCTACTGCTTTTCCATCCACATCCCTTCATCCTTCATCCACTATTCAAACCACTCCACTTCAGCCCACTTTCCCTCTTGTCAATCCACCTCTTGTGAATCCACCCCCACCACATATCATGGCAGCATGGTATGCTCCATTAGTCCTTCCTGTACCATTAGTCAATCTTCCACAGGACTATCAGTCCAAAATTCCATTATATGATGTTAGTAATGTTACAAATGCATCACAACATGTGGATAATATGAATGACTACTTTGACAGAAATGAAATTGATGATGATTCTGTCAAGCTTATATTATTTACTCAGAGCTTAGGGGGAGAAGTAAGAAAATGGTTCAAAGGCCTAACCCCCCATAGTATCAATAATCTCCAAGCCTTCCATCAAACATTCTTAAACAAATGGGAAGTAAATAAAAACCCTCTCCAAGTCCTTTCTGACTACAAGAACCTTCATAGAAACACTGGGGAAAGTGTACAAGCTTATTGAACTAGATTTAACAGTGTGTATAATGCACTTTCCCTAGAACTAAAACCTCCACAAGGTTCAACTTTAAACAAGTTTCCTAAAGGGTTTGACCCTGAGATGGTTTATCAGCTGAGGGAAAGAGATCCTGCAACTCTTGAAGAGATGAAAAACGGTGCTCTTTCCGTGGAAGTCAGCTTAATGGAAAAGAGAGAAAGAATGAAAAATGAGAAGAGAGTGTCTTTTAGAGAGAAAAACACACCTTCTACTTCCAACTCAAAGATGGAGAGAATGATGGAGGAGATGATGAAAGAGATGAGCATAATTAAGAGAGCACAAGCCAGTCAAAACCAAACTGCTCCTCAAAATAGAAACCAGAACCAAAACCAGAATTTTAGAAGGAATCAACCTCCAAACAAACCCAGGGAAGATGATCAGCAGATCAGTCTACCTTTTCATCAACACTATGTAAGTGAGGTTGAGGAAACAAATTAAATAACAGAGGAGGATGATATCAACATGCTGGGGGTAGATAATGATGACTTTGAGATTCATTATGATAGAAAACAAGGTCTATACATGCCTTATGATGACAGAAGAGATGATGATGAAAATTATTATCAAGACATGGAAAATGTCATCATAGAATCTCAAAAATAATATGACCTTAGAAGCAAAGCCAGTCAACAAACCCCCAACAACAAAACCTCTGACAAATATTCACAAACAACACTGTAACCAAGCCTAGAATTGTTAAACAAAAGGATAAAACTGTTGGGAAAAATACTGAGAGGGGGGGTGAATCAGTATTTAGGGTTGACTGAAATTTTTTTACTTTTTCTTTCTCTAAAACCCATACGCTACTTTACTGAATCCAACTCGCGTATACACATGGATATCCTTATTAAAAATTGCGTATTACTAGATATCTTATTATGCAGATAATTCTTTACTTAGATCATTGCATCATTCATTCATTAGATGTTTAGTAAGTAGTAAACAGGTGCAGTAAGAACAAAATAAATCATCACACATAAGCAACACACATGAACACCAGGATTTAAGGTGGAAACCCAATTCGGGAGAAAACCACCGTTGCCGTCATCTTAGTCTTCAATATTTATTATAAAGAAAACTTCTTCTGACCATGTCTTAAGCGCAGGACTCATACCCGGCTTCTGAACCCCACTGCTGTTCACAACCTTCTCTCGTTTACCGACCTCTCCGCGGAAGGAGCTACAACCCCCGCTCTCGTTTACCGGCCTCTCCCGGAAGGGAGGCTACAACCCCTTTATCTGATTTCGGCCACACTCTCTCTGAAGGAGGCACACACCCCTGCTCTGCGTTTACCGGCCCCTACCAACGGAAGGGCTACAACCCCCTCAACGAAGGCTTCGACCCTCAGCACCATTGCGGACCACGTTTCATCAATTTTCATACTGGATCCAACAGCTTCCATACAACACACCTTGTAGGCCACTTTTCATCAGATTTTCAGATTGGACCCACTCCACACATTTAAGCTCAACATACATCAAACTGAAACTTATAACCTCATCAATTCATTCATTGAATCATCAACCAATCAACCAACAACTTGAATCTTCAATTAACATAATCATCAGCATATTCAACATTCAAACAACCCAAATCTGTATGAATACATTATTGAAAGATAACAGTAAACTAGAAGAACAAATCAGACATTTCATTCCACATACTTCAACAAAACCCTAGATTCCATACGCGCTTTTACTTTACTGAACCTGCGTATATACGCGCTTTCATAGAGACAAACCTGCGTATACTTCTGCACATATTCCAGAACCAACCTCACATTCCATACGCGCTTTTGGTGAAGCCAACCTGCGTATGTACACACTTTTTATGAAGCGAACCTGCGTATAGATATTCAAACTTTGTAGGGCTGCACAACTCTTCAGAACAGATAAATAGCTGAGATCTTACCCTTCACTTCAGAAAATATTCGCCTCATCTCAGATCTAAACATTCCATAAACAGATCTAGTAAATACATAGTCATTTCACATCTAGAGATCCCTCTTCATCATTTTCTTCATAGGTGCATTATTAATTCAGATCAATCAATAAATTGTTACCCTTCCATGCAGATATACTTCAAGGTGAAGTATTCATTAAAACCCAGACTTATCCACACACTTGCACTATGATCTTCTTCTCCTTATATAGATTTAGCCTTTGTCAATACCATGAGCCAAAACCACACAACTTCTAATGGTATTCCTGGATGGGATCAAATATATAATCCAGAGCTCAATATTATGGGCCAATACCATGGTAGAGTCCCATGGTTTTATAAATTTAGAGCTCAAATAGGCATACGCTACTTGGTACGTACTTTTCCGTGTACATACGCTACTTCTCCTTTACAAACCCATGTATGCTTTGTGACATATCACATTTATCATTTCTCTGGCACTTACTGGAATTCCTTTCTTCTATTACTTCTGAGCTGATCTGTAGATACATCATCCTTCCTTATTTAACACAAGATACATCTTCCTTACATATTTAACACATAGGTTACTTATCATAGGCAACTCATCAAGCAGGTTTCTATCAAGAACAAATTCATCAAGTAGGTTTCCATCCAAAGACAACTCATCAAGTCAGTTTCCATTAAGGAAGACAACTCATCAGATAAGAAGGTTTCCATCAAGAACAACTTCATCAAGTAGGTTTCCATCCAAAGACAACTCATGAAGTTAGTTTCCATTAAGGAAGACAACTCATCAAGTCAATTTCCATTAAGGACAAGTTCATCTAGTAGGTTGCCATCAAAGAAAACACATTGCTTCATATTGCCAACAATCTTATTTCATCAAGTAGGTTTCCATCAAGGACAACACATGCCAAAAATCTCCCCCTTTGGACTTGATGGCAACCATGATGGTGTTTGATCACCACAACAGATATATACATTGATTATAACCATTATGCAAACACCATGATACTATCCCCCTATTAAAACACCATGTTACTCTCCCCCTTTGACATCAAGGGCAAAGGGCGGATCAAATCCAAAACAAGGTTTTTCTTCTCTTGTAGAAGGAAGAGCTTTGTAGATCCGATGTGCACTGAAGTTACCATGCTCCCCCTGAGTTCATGCTGAAAACATGTTTTTCAATGAAGTACATGACTCTATGACCTTTCCTATCACCAAGGACTCATACTTACATCAATGATCCAAAAATATGTGACTTAAGTACCCAACCAAGTGGGTTTACAAATTTGATCAAGTCCTTACATGACTGAATATTACAATTTTACATTATAGGTCTCAACATGACCTTTTCATCAAGTTACACATATGAATTTTTATGACCAACATCAAAAAGACCTCAAGAGAGAGATCATATTTCAGAACCATCATAATGCCAACAATGCATTACTTTCCATATGACCAATGCTCCCCCTTAGCTTGTGCATCCTGAACACTTTCAACAACAAATCATCAATGCATCTTCATCAGATATCAGAGAATGAAACATAAATTTGAGAGCTGAAACATCACCAGAGATACCCAACAGCACCACAGCTGTGCTGAAGAATGCTGACCCCAAAAATTTGTCAGCACACACCCATACCCGATTTTATATGTATAAACTCACGTATATATGTGACTGTGTTTCAGAAAACCCACGTATCCAATTTAATCTTTTGAATTTAAGAAGATCTGATCTTCTGTATGGCAGAGACTATTCCCTGCTTCTGTATGAGATATTCGAATGCTTCCCTGGAATATATGAGAGAAGATAGATAGGACAATGTAGCTATGTTTTCAAGTGTCATCCAACAGTTGTAGCATAAGCACATCAGTAACCAAGCCTTCAGGCTCTTTGCAGCATCAACATATTCTTCAAGAGGAATTATCATACCCGAACAATCTTCTTCAATAGAAAATATGTATCAAGCAATCATTCATGTGATCTGTTATCATCAAGATATTCATGATTTATTTATTTCATAATCATGATGTAACATGCATAGGAATTATGTCAATAGTCATCAGCAACAAACTCTGCATGATCTATCCTTATCTCTGCATCATAAAAATTTCATCTCATCCATGTGTGAAAACAAAAGATACTCTTCAGCAAAAATCAATCAAGGCTCATCCATAATCTCATCATAAGAAACCATGTATCATGTCACCGTCATTTGATCATGAGTATTACGAGAACTAAGGAATAAGCAGATACAATGCCAAAAATGCAATCATTAGTAGTTAGACTGATGCTCCCCCTGAACCTGTGCTCCTAATCTTTAGCTGAATCACTGTTTTTCTTATCAGAAAGGCATACGCTTCTGTCTCCAGTGGAACTCACGTGTATACGCGACTTTAATTCATGAAACCCACGTATGGAAAGTGAGATTCTGAAAAATTTCACAACTTCATCTCCCCCTAAACTTATGCCACCTGTACCTGTCTTCTTCACATCAGATGCACTGTCAGAAATAAACATACCCAGAATTACCAAACCAACCATGAGAATCACCATACATTGCTCCCCCTATGATGATACATTACTAATCCCTAGCAGGTATCTCACATTACTCCTGCAGTCATTATGAGAAGTAAGCTTTAGAAGCGGATGATTGCAGTAGGATTATTATCCCCTACGTTTTTTACCAGTCCTCCTTCTTTTTCCAGTTTTGCTTGAACTTTCTTATTTTGTGCTGGAAATTATCCAATTTCTCAAATCTATTCATCCTGCATTCTTTTTCTACATGTCCATACTTGTTACAAGCATAACATCTTGTGTGACCAGAAAAGTAAGCATAGGGATAATAATGTGTTTTTCTATTCTTTCTTCTATTGCAATCAGCTGCTTTATGACCATACTTGCTGCATGAAAAACAATATCCCTTAAAGAAACCTGAGTACCTTTCTGTATAGAATTTGTTTGTTTGAGACTGAAACAATATGCTTTTGCAATTGGCTGCAAAATGCCCATAATTATGACATTTAAAGCATTCAACATTATTTATCAAAGGAGGGAATGATTTCTTTTGAGAGTTCATGATTGTCGGTTGACCTTTTGTTTCTTTCAACACATCAGGTTTTGCATTGATATCCTTTGAATCTTTAGCACTTCCTTGTGAACTAGATTCTCCTTTAACAGTTTCATGAAAACCAAGACCAAATTTAATAGAAGGAGACCTTTGACTACTAAGAATATTGTCCAGAATCTTATTTCTATCTTGAAACCTCAAGAGTTTATCTTTTTCTTCTAATTTACCTTTCAAAACATTTACCTCAACCTCCAATATTTGGAATTTCTTCTTCATACTTTCTTCAACCCTTCTTCCTTATTCTACTTGATCATTCAATTTTAAAATCTCTTCCTTCAACCCGTTTTCTTGTTCTTCACAAGTTTGTAAAAGTTCTTCATTCTTCTTATTTGTTTTTTCCAGATTTGATTTGAGAAAGATGATTTCTGCTTCAAGTCTTCTACTTTGATAGGTTGCTTTATCCTACAGTTTTTGATACATTTCTATATGTTCTTTCATTCTAGAGATCACCTCTTTGTAGATAGATTCTCTCTCACTAAATGATCTTTGTTGATCTTCAACTTTAATCTTGAGAGCTTCTTCTAGATCCATAACATTACTTTCACTATCTTCACCATTGCATGCACAAGAACGTGAATCACAAGAACAACAATCAATACATGTTTCCTCTTCTTCATTTTCTGCTGCACATGTTTTCTGAGATATCTCCTTTTGAGTAGCCTTCTTCTTTTGCTTCCTTCCCATTGTGACAGATCTCCTCCAAGTGATCAAGCTCCTTCAGAAGGACCTAGCTTTGATACCAATTGTTGGGAAAAATACTGAGAGGGGGGGGGGGGGGGGAATCAGTATTTAGTGCATATTGAAATTTTTTTACTTTTTCTTTCTCTAAAACCCATACGCTACTTTAATGAACCCAAGTCACGTATACACGCGGATATCCTTAATGAAATTTGCGTATTACCAGAGATCTCATTATGCAGATAATTCTTTACTTAGATCATTGCATCATTCATTCATTAGATGTTCAGTAAGCAGTAAACATGTGCAGTAAGAATAGAATAAATCATCAAACATAAGCAACACACATGAACACTAGGATTTAAGGTGGAAACCCAATTCGGGAGAAAACCACCAATGTCGTCGTCTCAGTCTTCAATATTTATTATAAAGAAAACATCTTACAACCATGTACTGGCACAGACTCATACCAGCACACAGGCACCCACCTGCAGAAGGCTAAAACCTTCTCTCATTTACCAGCCTCTCCTGGAAGGGAGCTACAACCCCCTGCTCTCATTTACCAGCCTCTCTTGGAAGGGAGCTACAACCCCCTACTCTCGTTTACCAGCCTCTCCTGGAAGGGAGCTACTACCCCTTGCTCTCATTTACCAGCTACCACTGGAAGGGAGCTACAACGCCCTCACTGAAGGCTTTGACCCTCAGCACCATTGCGGACCACGTTTCATCAATTTTCATACTGGATCCAACAGCTTCCATACAACACACCTTGTAGGCCACTTTTCATCATATTTTCATACTGGACCCACTCCACACATTTAAGCTCAACATACATCAAACTGAAACTTATAACCCCATCAATTCATTCATTGAATCATCAACCAATAAATCAACAACTTGATCTTCAATTAACATAATCATCAGCATATTCAACATTCAAACAACCCAGATCTGTATGAATACATTATTGACAGATAACAGTAAACCAGCAGAACAGATCAGACATTTCATTCCACATACTTCATCAAAACCCTAGATTCCATACGCGCTTTTACCTTACTGAACCTGCATATATATGCGCTTTCATAGAGACAAACCTGCGTATACTTCTGCACATATTCCAGAACCAACCTCACATTCCATATGCGCTTTTGCTGAAGCCAACCTACGTATGCACGCGCTTTTTATGAAGAGAACTTGCGTATATATCTTCAAACTTTGCAGGGTTGCGCAACTCTTCAGAACAGATAAATAGCTCAGATCTTACCCTTCACTTCAGAAAATATTCGCCTCATCTCATATCTAAACATTCCATAAATAGATCTAGAAAATACATAGTCATTTCAGATCTAGAGATCCCTCTTCATCATTTTCTTCATAGGTGCATTATTAATTCAGATCAATCAATAAACTGTTACCCTTCCATGCAGATATACTTCAAAGTGAAGTATTCATTAAAACCCAGACTTATTCCCACACTTGCACTATGATCTTCTTCTCCTTATATAGATTTAGCCTTTGTCAATACCATGAGCCAAAACCACACAACTTCCCATGGTATTCCTGGACGGGATCAAATATAATCCAACGCTCAATACTATGGACCAATACCATGGTAAAGTCCCCTAGTTTTATAAATTTAGAGCAAAAATAAGCATATGCTACTTGGTACGTACTTTTCTGTGTACATACGCTACTTCGCCTTTACAAACCCACGTATGCTTTGTGACATATCATATTTATCATTTCTCTGGCACTTACTGGAATTCCTTTCTTCTGTTACTTCTGAGTTGATCTGTAGATACATCATCCTTCCTTATTTAACACAAGATACATATTCCTTACATATTTAACACATAGGTTGCTTATCATAGGCAACTCATCAAGCAGGTTTCTATCAAGAACAACTTCATCAAGTAGGTTGCCATCCAAAGACAACTCATCAAGCCAGTTTCCATTAAGGAAGACAACTCATCAGATAAGCAGGTTTCCATCAAGAACAACTTCATCAAGTAGGTTGCCATCCAAAGACAACTCATCAAGTCAGTTTCCATTAAGGACAACTTCATCTAGTAGGTTTCCATCAAAGACAACACATTGCATCATATTTCCAACAATATTATTTCATCAAGTAGGTTGCCATCAAGGACAACACATGCCAACAAAAACAGTGGCTGTTAATTCTGATAATGGTAAAGAGAAAGACACTCAAAACAATGAAAAACAAAGTGCAGACATTAGTAGTACTAACACTTCAGCTAGTACTCCTATTAAAAACATCTTGTCAAATGTAAATAGGACAAATCAGCAAGCTGATATTGCTGATAAAGTGACAGCTAATAAGGCTGAGACCAATGCTTTAAAAGGTCAAATCCCTTTCAGCTTGGAGCAGGAAATTTCCAAAATCAAAATCTCTATTCCCTTGACTGAGTTAGATGCCCAACATGTATATAGGACCCAAATTTTGAAGGCTTTAAACATTGAAGAGAATGAGGACACTGTCAATATTAATGATGACCAACCAGAGCTTATTTTTGGTCCAAAGATTGAAGGTATGTATCAACAGGGATTCGTTCCTCCCTTTTATGTGAGTTTAAATGTTCATGACAAAATTTTGCACAACAATATGCATGATTCCGGGGCTTCTCATAATTTAATGCCTAAATATGTGATGGAGAGCCTTGGTTTAGAAATCACCAGACCTTAGAAGGACCTGTACTCCTTTGACTCAAGCAGAGTAAAATGTTTAGGATTAATCAAATATCTCTGTGTTAACTTAGCCCAAATTCCAGCCAAATGCTTAGTGATGGATGTCGTTGTGGCTAATGTTCCCCCCAAATATGGAATGTTGTTATCAAGATCGTTGGGGGCTAAGTTACAAGGGACTATGTAGATGGCATGACCTATGCGACCATCCCTGTTTTCAATTAGACTAGAAGAATTTACAGGGAATCCCATATGCAATACACAGTTACAAGTCAAGACAGACCGCAAAACTCCCCTTTATACTTTGTAAAAACAATCCTTGATTCATTTATCCTTTTTAATAAAGAAAAATTGGATGAACAAGTAACTTTAACAGAATTTATGGCCAATAGAGAGGAGGAGGTAAACACCACATAACTGTCAAAACAGTTTGCTGAACTGTTAAACAACAACGAACCTAATATGGGTATTGAACTACAAGTCATGCCTCCTTTGCTTTTAAACTTTGACACTCAAGAAAACATTCCTCCACTTAACGAAAAACCTGAAGAGTAAAAAAAAATTCAATCAAGTGCCGCTAATCGTGGACAATCAGAAAGCGCAGTAATTGAAGAGGACGGTAAACAAACAGACGAAACCGAAAACAATCCTCTATGGAGTATGCATTTTGACTGGTCATGCACTAGGACTAATGCTGGTGCAGGTGTCTGGATTTGCAACTTTGAAAACAACCACACAGAATGCCTTTCTTGTAAATTAAACTTTCAGTGTTCAAACAACATAGCTGAATACGAATCCCTGCTTTTGGGCTTACATTTGTTGAAAAAGTTAGGAGCCAGGAGAATTAAAGTTCATGGGGATTCAGAGTTAGTCATTAGGCAAGTCATTGGGGAGTATAATGCAAATCATCCCAGACTTAGAGCCTACCGAAACGATGTCATGGACCTTTTGAAAAATTTCGAGGAGTCCAAAATGATTTTTGTCCCAAGAAAAAGAAATATTGTGGCCCACAATTTAGCCTTTGCAGCTAGAACATGCTTAATGCCATATAACACCAAAGACTGCACAACTCAGATAAAATTTAGACTAGCTGTGCCTGATAATGAGAAGTATTGGCAGGTGTTTGACAATGAAAAACAAATAGAAGACTTCATGCAATTCAGAAATGAATTCAAACTACACAGTTCAGACTCAGATTATGATACAGACTACAGTGAAGAAAATTTTCTTAGTGAAGAAGATTCGTCTCCTGAACTTGTCAATATCAATCTTCTGGTTGAAAAACTTAAAAACAAAACAAAAATGAATGCAGAGTTAGAAACAGAGGAGTTAGAAACTTTTCACTCTAAAGATGAAAGTTTTCCCAGTGGTTTGGCTCCTTTAGAAGAGTTGTTTGATTTTAACGATGTGGCCAAGAAGCCAAAACTGGAACCTGTAGAGACTGAAGTGGAAGAGTGCAATATAGGCAGTGAGGAAAAACCGAAAATTATTAAACTGCCTAAGACTTTTCCAGCTCACATTAAACTCAAATAAATAGAGTTGTTTAAAGAGTTTTATGATGTTTTTGCATGGAGTTACGAAGATATTAAATCCTATGACATTGAAATAATACAGCACAAAATCCCCCTCAAAGAAAACCAAAAACCATTCAAACAAAAACTACGCAGAATAAACCCTGTTCAGTTGCCTTTGGTTCAGAAGGAGATCATGAAAATGTATGATGCAGGTATTATTGTCCCTATTAGATATTCTGAGTGGGTGTCTAATCTGGTGTCGGTTAGGAAGAAAACTGGAGAGATCAGACTTTGTATAGGCTTTAGTGACTTAAACAAAGCTTCATTAAAAGACAACTACCCTTTACCTAAGATGGATCATATTTTACAAAGGGTGGTAGGGTCTAGGAGAATTTCTTTGCTGGATGGCTATTCGGGGTACAATCAAATCTTAGTTCACCCTGTTGATCAATTAAAGACAACCTTTACTACACCATGGGGCACTTTCATGTATGTAAAAATGCCTTTTGGTCTAATGAATGCTGGAGCAACTTTTCAGAGAGCCATGGACATATCATTCTCGGGGGAACTGGGCTACTTCATCATTATATACCTTGATGATGTCACTATGTTTTCAAAAACAGATGAAGAGCACTTAGAACATTTGAGAAAAGTTTTCGAGAAATGCAGAAAGTTTGGAATATCTTTAAACCCTAAGAAGACACTATTCAGTCTCCAGGAAGGTAAAATTCTTGGGCACATTATCTCTGAGGAGGGTATAAAGATAGATCCAAAGAGGATTGAGGCCATATTGCAAATCTGTCATCCTCAGAACATCAAAGAGTTGCAATCTTTCATTGGAAAGATCAAATTTTTGAGAAGATTCATCCCCAACTTGGCTGAGCTCCTTAGGAATATCACAAACATGTTAAAAAATGAGCAAGGCGTAAGATGGACCTTGGAAGCAAAGAAGTCCTTTGAACTGGTGAAACAAGCGTTAACCAAAACACCAGTTCTTATAAGTCCTGATTTTTCAAAAGATTTTTATATTTTTTCATTTGCATCAGAACATACCATAGCTGCTGTCCTTTTACAGAAAAATCCACAAGGGCAAGAGCAGCCTATTGCATTCTTTAGTAAGGCATTGAGGGATACCCCTCTGAAGTACAACATTATGGAGAAGCAAGCTTTTTCTTTGGTTAAAGCTTTGAAATACTTCATAGTGTACATCCTTCACTCACACATCATTTCCTTTGTCCCAAACTCAGTTTTTAAAGACATTATAACACAGGACCTAGATAGTAAGAGAGGTAAGTGGATTGCTATTATTCTTGAATATGATTTAGAGATAAAACCTATTAAACTCATCAAAGGCCAAGGTCTAGATAGATTAATGGCTGAATCCAATTTTGAAGTTCTTGATATTAATATGATTGATGCTTTGGATGACCAAGAAGGATTCTCAACTCCTATTTTTGAAGACCATTTTATGAATTCTCCTTGGTATGCTGATATTATTTATGTGTTGCTTAATTTAAATACACCTCCTGGTTTGACAAAGGCAAAGGCAAGATTCCTAAAGTTAAAAGCTGTAAACTATTGAATTATTGATAAAAGTATTTATTGGAAAAATGCAAGTGGTCTATTGCTTAAATGTTTTCCTGAGTTGGATGCAGAGAAGGTTAAGCATGAGTTCCATGAAGGAGAGTGTGGAGGTCATTTATACTGGAAGACAACAGCCAACAAAATTTTGAGGGCTGGTTTCTATTGGCCTACTCTTTTCCCTGATATACACAAAATGATCATTGCCTGTCATAAATGTCAACTTTTTGAAGGCAAAAGAAAACTGCTACCCATGCCTCTGCATCCAATCACTGTTGAAGCCCCTTTTCAACAGTGGAGACTTGACTTCATAGGAGAAATCCATCCACCACCTTCTGCCCAGCATAAATGGATCCTTACTACCACCAACTACTTCACTAAATGGATAGAAGCCATTCCTTGTAGGCAAGCCAATGACTCTATTATTATAAAATTAATTGAGACTAACATTCTCTCCAGATTTGGCTGTCCTACCAAGATCATCACTGATAATGCAGCAACATTTGGATCAAAGAAGATGGTTGAATTTTGTCACAGATATTAGATAACATTGGGGTATTCCACGGCCTATTACCCTCAAGGTAATGGACTTGTAGAATCCTCAAACAAGAGTTTAGTGAAAATAATCAAGAAACTGTTGGAAGACAACAAAAAGTCTTGGCACACAAAGCTAGTTCATGCACTTTGGGCTGATAGATTGAATTTGAAGAAATCTATTAGTATGTCACCTTTCTAGCTTGTGTATGGTACTGATGCAATTTTTCCAAATAGCCTTGGCATACCAGTGATGAAGTTCATTCAAGAGTTGCAAACTGAAGAAAATGACATGATCAGAAGAATAAATTAGACCATTCATCTTCAGCAAACCAGAGAGGAGGTTTATAACAAAGCATTGCAGAAACAGATTAGCATTAAAAATCTTTTTGACATAAGAACAAAGGCCAACAATTTCAAGATTAGGGAAAAAGTTTTAAAGTGGGACTCAAGGAGGGAAGACAAGGGAAAGCACGGGAAATTTGACAACTTATGGCTTGGCCCTTATCTCATTCATTCAGCTGCTGGTAACAATGCCTATTTCTTACAAGAGATGAATGGAGCAAAATTGTTTGGGGGTCCTGTCAATGGCAGGATGCTCAAACATTACTTCTCTTAATCCATGATATGTTTTGAGGCCTTTTTATCTTATTTTTCCATTATAAATATTCCATCCACCATTGCATTCAAAGTTAGAAAAATAAAAAATACAAAAACAGAGAAAAGAAAGAAAAGAGGGCAGATTGTGAAAACGAGAAAGGTATAGCCCCATACCAAAAAAGAGAAACAAATCTGAAAGTGTGCAAGCTCAAATGCCACTCCTGAATAACACACTTCTAGTTAGTCAAACTGTCTAATCTTGACTAATTAGCTTTAAATTTTCTGCTGATAGGATAGTGAATTCGATTTTCCAAACTGTTTAATATTGGCTTATTAGTAGATAGTTTAGGATAGAAATTAAAGGTTCAAACATGCTCAAAATCTAAACCTAAGGTTTCAAAGAGAAAATGACTCAAATATGTTTTAAATTCTGAGTCAAAAGATGTAAAATCTGGTTCAAATCAGCTCAAAATCTGAACCAGTTAGCAAAGGAAAGACATCTCAAGTAAGAGTCAAAACAGAGCTGTAGAAAAAAGGAAGGAAATGTTTTCAAATTTCAGATCTCAAGCCTTCCATTTTGTTTTAAATTTTGTACAAAATAATGTCTATGTGCAGTTTTTTCTTATGCCATAAACCAGCATCAAGTTAGACTATTCAATCTTGACTTGAATGCTTTTAAATTTCTGTTGTAGAATTTAGAGAATAAAGTATGTTGGACAGTTCAATCCGAACAGATAGTAGATTAGGTAGAGAAGAATCTAAACTCAACTGTTTAATCTGAGTTCATGGAGAAATAAGGACTAGAAATAGATTAGATTTCCTGCTTTCAAAAGAATAAAATGTTATAAAAGAGTTTTCCAATCCAAGTGCACTCTAAAGAAGAAAAAATGTTAGATCTGTAGGATTGGGTAGGTAGAAAGCTTGTAGATGATAGAACCATTGTTTTTATGGTTGCTAATATGTTTTCAAAGCAAGATCATCCAAACAAAGGAAGGGCAGCCCAATGGATGAGGCATAGGTCATCCTCCCAGAGAATAATGGATGTGGCACAGGTCAGCCTCCCAGAGAATGCAAGTCTGAATTTCTTGATGCCTTCAAGAAGGCACCATCCCCAAGTGGAGCCACTGTTAGCCACCTATAAAAATTTTTATAGAAAAATGTGGCTAAGAATTTTTTGAGCCTTTAAGGAACAAATTTTATTGCTAAAAAGTGTTGGCTCTTGAAGACTCTTAAAGGCCTCATGCCTTTGTCCAAAATATTCATTGTTGTTCCCTTTTTATACTTAGAAATTCTGCTGATTTCATGAGAAAAGATTGCTGCAAAATCATCACTTTTCCCCTCCTCCACTCAAAACTAACCTTCATTTGCTCTCCTTTTTCCTCCATAAAATTCCTCTACGTTTCATGGTTTCCCTTCTCCCATTCGTGAAAATCCTCTTTATATAGTTTAAAACTCATTTTTAAACTATATCGAAACCCCCAAATCCATTGGAAACTCTGAAAATTTTCATAAAAAACAAGTTTTTATTACTATGGACTTAAGCCCCCTTGGGCTAAGTCCTAACCACTTCCCCACCATACGCTTTGGGGCTGGAACCAAGCGCTAACCCTTTTCAACGCTTATCACATCGCAAAATTCCAATGGGTTGATTGAAAAGCCCAAGCCCGAGGCTCCGATTGCGATTAGCCCTTTGTTATAACGCCTCGGGCATATTGTATTTCACAAATACCAAAGGCCCCGCAGTCGGGCGCCAGACTTTTCATATATATATATATATATATATATATATATATATTCTGCCACCAAAACCTTTGTGTTATTAAATTTTTGAGTTTTCATACGTTATAAAGGGTTTCCACCCGTTCACTTTAAAAAGCAATCTCCGACCATTGATCTTGGGCCGATCAAATGGACAACGCTCAATCACGTCACCCTCCTCGATCGCTCAATCGCATCGCATTTTTCGATCAGTACATTTGATTTTCCCCTCCGATCGGCCATCCCTCCGATTAATTAACCACTATTGATCTGATCCTCAGATCAACGGTCATTGCTCAATCGCATCGCGAGTTTTCAGTGTTGTGCCATTTCTTTCCCCACCGATTGAATGTCTCCGATTACATCTAGACCATCCGTTTGATCTCATATAACAGCCCACAAATCGCTCCGATTATTAACCCTCCCTATGCCCTTGTAACCCCTTCGATTCACTCTCCGTCGTCGATCTGATCTGCAGATCGACGGCCAACGCTTAATCGCATTGGCGTTTCCCTGTACATCGGCACCATTTAAGTTTTGCCCCTGATTGTGATCCTCCGATTGGATCTGGACCGTCCATGTGTCTAGATCGGATGGTCCCAGATCATTTCGTCTTATTCTTCCCTCCCCTCTCCTTTTTTTTTCTCCTGGTTGATCTCCACCGTTGGATGCTGCCATCCAATGGCTACGCTCCTCCCCTCACCCTCTGCAACAGTAAAACCCAAAAACGTAGGATTTCTTAAATATTGTTTGTATTTTGCAGGTTTCAAATGTTTTCTCATTATAATCAAATAAAAATGAAAGCCGAGGGTGACGATCCTCTGAACTTTCGTTTATCAAAGGGAAAGAGATATAAAGGGTCTGGAAACACGTTTCATCAACTCTTCATGGGCATTGATGCCATATCAGCCTTGTGTGGCCCTGCACATCGACAAGACGCTGTGTTATTAAATCACCATTAAAAGAGTATCAGTGTTGAAGAAAATTTTTGGGATTACGGCTAAGATTGATTATCAAAAGCCTAATCCCCCAAATTAAAACACAATTAAAGGAAAATAATAAGTGTTTTATCATACAGAAAGGCCTCCACTGCCACATCTGAGGCGAATTTATTCCTCCCAGCTACCACAAAGCCACCTGTGCCTCAAAGCATGCAAACAGAGGCCAAAGTTATTGATCAAACAATCAAACGAAGATATTCGCCTCAGTGCAGCCAGAGAATTACTTCTGCAAGGAACTTAATGCAAAAAATATCTGCAAAGTTACTGAAACATGACACAGAGCCTCAAAAGTCAACAAAAGCTCCCACTGAGCTTAATATTAAGTGTAAAACAATTAATACAGACAGAACATTTGTAAACTTCTTCATCGAGCCCCTCAAAGGCCGAGAAGCCATTAAGACTGTATTAATTATTTTGGGAGATATTTTATTGAGATCTCACCTCCTCATTCTTCTATAAATACCTCTGTAGAAGATGAGAAATTGTTGGTTGCAGAACTTTGAAATACATTTGAGCTTAAAATTCTGATTGTAAATAGTGTTCACTGGCCCTTGGAGCTCTGCTTGCGATAGATAAGTTAGGCTGAGATGTGTAGATGATTGTTAAACTAAAGCATTGGACTTAAAGCTGTAACTGGTTTGGAGCATCAATACAAGCTGATTTATGGGATCCTGGTCTATGTTGACGGTGATGTTTTTTCTCATTGTAACTTGTCATTTTGTTTCTGTTTTCACTGTGTTTCATTTTCTCTTATAAAGAACAACATGCATAGAGTTAGGACCTACTGTATATCAGTAACCTTCTCTGACTGAAAATCTTTATCTGAATGTTTTCTTCCAATTTGTGTTATTTGGGAATGATTTAATTCAGGTTAAGCATAGGAATGCTGGGGTTCCCTCTTCTTATTTCCTTAGCTGAATATTATTTGTGAATGTTATGTTCAGTATTAGTTGAGTAGAGATGAAATATGGAAGATATGGTGTGCCCTGGGCCTAGTTTTATTCCCAAAGGTTGTCTGAATGTTTCCCTTGGAATGTGTTAAAAGATGGCTAGTTTAGAAGTACTTACCAGATCTTAGGCCATTCTGTGTTATCTTTGTGTAGGTCTTGAAAGTAACCAAGTAAAGAAGAGCTAGGAGAGGATTTGTGGTGAGCCCGACCCGCTAGTTTCTACTCCAATAGTTGCTTTCAAGTTTCCCTTTGTTTTAAAATGTTTTCTATTGAAAGTGTATCAAAGGTTGGCTAGTTTAAAAGTACTTACTAGATCCTAGTTTTCTTTTATGTTCTTCTCAAGTGTTTGTCAAAGGCTGGCTAGTTTAAAAGTACTTACCAGATCCTGGGCTGCTCTTTGTTCTGCATCTGTTTAATTTTCCTTCTTGTTGTATCATTTCATTCCATAAATCAATCTTCAGAGAGATCCTTAGACATAGATGACTTGCCCCATGGACCAATATTGCCTCTTGCTGTTCCAATTAAACCCTATTATGACTCCATAGTCCAATGGACTAAAACCTGCAATTATCTATCTTCCTGGCCAAGGCTTATTCTGATTGCTTGCAACTTCTCACCTTTGGAAATCTTTGCATTTAGAACTTTCCACCTCAAACAGTAATCATGCTCAACCATCCAAAAAACAAAAAAAACCATTGGCCTTCATAACTAGCCTAATATCATTACCCCGAACTTCAAAGAAAAATCCATCTTTGCACTTATTGGAGAGATCCCTCTCCGGATTCAGGAGGGCTAGATCCTAGAATCCCAAAGTGGTTGAAATAATGTTGCTTCTGCAGTTTTAGTCTCACCAATCTGCTAAAATTACATATTCCTAACACCCAACACCATTATAGATGAAGGCACGTCTGTTAGTATTCTGTGATTCCACTACTTCGCAAGATTTTTGTTCTCCACCGCTTATGCCTATTATGCATAATCTGTTGGATTTTAACAGAGGAACCAGTCAACTGTTAGGGATCCTTCCCAAATTGCATGTTACTTTGGGAAGGAAAAATTGTTATAGCATCATTTTTCACCCTCAGGTGATTCATTATTGTCTTTATGGCTTTGGGCACCCATTCCCACATACTTGAACAAAATTCATTAAAAAACAGTGTTAAAATTCCCATACGCGGGTATGCCCAGACTTTTCCGCATATATACGTGAGTCCATATGTAATTTTCCGCGTATGCCATTAAAATCATTAAAAAACATATAAAAATTCCCTATTTTCGGGCTGGGTTGATGGTTACTCCAGTAGTTCAACCACCCTAGCACGTGGCCAACTGTTTCCAACTGATTGAAACTACCTTGAGGGAGTATAAAAGCCCCTCATGTGCATGGCCTAAGGGAGAGAGAAATTTTATAGACATCATACTATGTTGGAATCCAAATTCAAGTTTGAATTCCCGTGCCTCCTGCACTTTCCCAGATTTATATAGGAAACCCTTGTTTCCTAGAGATGTTCATCCATTTATATGCCATCTCGAGTGCACAAGTCTTGAAAGTATCTTAGCGAGGCAAGGGCGGGATGGATCCGGACGACGGTCTGTTCGAAGATCGTGGAAGGATTCAGGTGATCTCTCCACTTTTACTACTGTACATGCTGTTTGTAATAATGA
This sequence comes from Pinus albicaulis, assembly GCA_034641835.2. Taxonomy (NCBI): domain Eukaryota; kingdom Viridiplantae; phylum Streptophyta; class Pinopsida; order Pinales; family Pinaceae; genus Pinus; species Pinus albicaulis. Next base: position 15,029,347 of record CM076570.1, on the reverse strand, counting down.
AGAACCATCTTGTTCCTGAACTTATGTGTTAATGTTTACTTATATGTGTGAAAAGATTATCATTTAAGCATTTATTATGGTTTATATAATGTTTCACATGGATTGCACTAACGTTTAGGAGAAGTATATGCTGTATAATTAGGTTTTCGTGCACGTTCTTTCTTGTTTTCCAGGTTGAAGGAGGAAGAAGGGTTGCTGGGGGTTTGGACCCCGTGGGATCTACATCGAACGTAGGACTACGGGTGAGTTCTACTATCGTTGTTATCTAGTTTTTAGCATTTAAGTGTGGTTGTGTGTGAGTCCTTCTGAATAACATGCCCTGATCTGTGGAGGTTTTGACCCAACAAACCTCTAGGGTGTTTTTCCCCGAAACAGAACTGGCGACTCCACTAGAGGCCACATTCTTGTGATTCCCCTGTTGGGTGGTTTCAGCTGTTTGAAAGGTTTCCAACAGTTTTAACTTTTATTTCCAGTCCAGTTAACTCTTTCTCAGTCAGACTAAAAGACCTGGTTCCTTATCCAGGCTTGATATTTTTTAATTTTTATTATTTACCTTTTCCTATGCGGGTTGGTCTGTACACAGACGCGTATACATGCAGTTTTTGTTAAAGGTAGTCGCGTATACGCGAGTTTCCTTTAACGCAGTCGCGTATGCACGCTTGTTTCATAACTGTCAAGTCGCATATTTCTGGGTCAATTTTCAAATTTTAGGTTTCTTGGCTTTTTAGTCCCGTCTGCCTATGGAGGCCTATTCCTGCAGTGTCTTTGTATCCTCTGGATTGTGTTGAAAGTGGTCTTGGGTCTTTTCTCTCTCTTGTTTGGTTGAAAACTAGCTTATTTGGCAAAGTTCGTTTCTTGTGCTTGCATTTCTGGTTCGAGTACCAAGATCTCTTCCTGGGGATTCTTCGCTATTCTACTTCATCAGAACAGAGAGCTTCTGCTAATTTACTCTTTCCTACCTTTGTGTCTTGCTTTGCACTTCGATTTTTTCCCATTTCTTGGTTGGTTTTCTTGAGTTCAGTTGACTAGGTATTGTTGCAATTTTTGAAGAGTCTTTCTTGGTTCTTTGAAGTTTTTGTTTGCTGCAAGGTTGTACTATTCTTCTAGGCTGAGTTACTGATTTTATTATCTTCTTTTGCTCATATTAATCTTGCTACTAAGTAGCCTTATAAGATTTGGAGCGTTTTTGAAGTTTTGCTTGAGATTCAGAGTTGTTTGGCTTGGGATTTGATAGTCTTCTTGGTCTCTTCAAGCTCTTCCTTTTTATAAAATTCAAAAGCTCAAAAAACATTTTGTTTTGGAATTTTCTTTTGTTTTGCATTTTTGTTTTTGTTTCGTTATATCTTTTGAAGCTTTGTTGAGATTTCTTCCTTTGGTTTTTGACTTGATTTCGGAAAGGAAATGTCATTGGTTTCTTCCTCTTGTTTCAAGCGATTTTGGTGTCTTTATACTAAGAGTTTCTGATTTTGGGAACTAGCTTTCTGGACAACCAAAAAGAGATAAAACTGAAGGATATTTGGTAAATTTCTCTCTACTTTAGTAGATTTTGCATCTTAGAATTTGCATGCTCTTAGTGATTTGCATCAGGTGCACTTAAGAATTTAGTCATTTTCATAGTTTTTGTGAGTGTGAAGTTTGTTATCTGGAAAGAAAAATAAAATTTTTAGTCTCGTAGAACCTGTGTAGAAGTTGCTTTTCATCAAAAGACAATTACTGCATTTGCATATAGTTTGGTTTTTCTGCGTCAAAACACCACAAGTTTCATTTCCGTATCCCTTTGACTTAACATAACAGCCGATTAAAATAAGCGCTATAATTTAAAAGCAACTAGCAAGTTTTTATTAAGTGTCATACACCAACTAGCTAGGTTGTAGGGCCTTGGATTAGGTGAGTGGAGATTTAACTCTCCAAGGCCGCTCAAACAAAACATAGAAGTTGATTAATTGAGCGAAATCCAACTCCGTTAGGTGGACCGGGAAAGCTCTCCTCCAGAGAGTCAAGCACGAGGGGAAGTGAAGGCTGAGAAGAGAGATACCCCCTCTCTGATTTGCTGAATCTGACCTCAAGACCGTTCCGCCCGGCTTTTGACATGGATTGGTGCCCATAGTTGCCACTCCTAGGTTCCACATAGGTGACTGCGGGGGGGAATACCCATGGTACCTGAGGCAGACGTCGTATCACTTTCAGCAGTACTTCTGGGGGGTGCCCTTGCGAAGCTTGGGTACTTGTGCCAACAAAGTTTGTTGTTAGGAGGTCGGTGTAATTGTTTCTGTTACCTTCGCTAGTAGGCCTAGGCCATAATTATCCCAGACTACTTTCGGGAGGTCCTATACTTCGCTTTCTTGTATTTTGGTGTCCGGTCCAAATCACCCGGAGCGGAAATACCTGAAGGTTGTTTGCTTGATTGTATCTCAGGGATTATTTTTTGTAGTGAGTGCTCTTTGCTCCTAGCTTGCCTAGCTTTATACTTTTTGAGTCTAATTAAAATTTGTTAAAGTGGCTGATCAAGCGCCTCGTCGATCGAGGAGAATCTGGGGGTTATCTCCCGAGAGTCCAGAGCCTTCTTCAAGAAGGCGTAGGAGTAATTTAGCAGGTGAGTATCACCCTGTGGCGTCTGACGCAGTGGAGAGAGATCCTCCAAAAGGGTCTGAAGGTTTTGGAATTGGTTCCGGTGTTGGTTCTGAGAGGAGCGCTCCGCTCACCTCGCGAGTTTTATTTCCGCAGGAAGAAGAAGTTCAAATAGAGGAAGTACTTGAACCCTCTGTGTCACTTCCATCTCCTCTTCCTCCTGATGATCCGTTCATTTTTGAATACATCGGACCTGAGTCAGAGAGACTGGAAGATCCTCCGTATTATTCATACCTTTCAATGGCCACGACTGGGAACGCGGCTTCTGCTGTGAGTGCTGCAGGCATTCAGACTCCTGCTTCTATTGAAGGAGGAGGCACTATTGCTATATCTTCAATTACTTCTAGTACTGCTGTGTTTGGCTCTAGTTTTATCCAAGCACATGCTTCTCATTCTGGTCCCTTTTGTTTTGGAATGCCCACTAGTGGGATTCCTCCTTTTTCCTTTTCCGCTGCTGCAGCTGCATCTACACCCATGTCTTCCATGGCTAAAGGATCAGCTTCTTTTCAAGGGTTCCCCTTTGGAACTGGGCACATTCTTAGTTCTAATCCTTCTTTAGGGTCCTTTCCGTTTACTTCTCAGACCCAGAGTTTTAACCCTTGGTCTGGAGGTCATAATTCGACTACTTTTACAGGTTGGAACCCTGTATTCACAACAGCGGGGGCAGGGAATCAGTTTTACGCTGGTCACCAAGAGAATGCTTCTTTCCCTTCGTCGAGTGCTTATCAGACCTTTTCCCCTCTTTCTAATGCCTGGAACCCCTATCAGGGGCTTTCCTCTTCATTTAATACTTCAGTGGGGGGAACTGGTCCGGTCTTTGGTAACTCTGCGTTGGGAGGAGGTTCTTCTCCTTTTTCTACGAGTTCTTTCTGGAAACCTGGTGCCTTATCAAATCCAGGGTATTCTTTTCAGAATGTTGGGAATTCATCCCATCAAGGATGGAATCCTCAGGCTCCACCTTGTTTACCTTTTCTGGCAACGTTAAACTTGCCATATCTGTCGAAATTGACGAATGATCCAATCTGGTACAGTCCGGGGTGGCCTCTAGTTCCCACAAAACTTCCTTTAGACATTCCAAAGTTTGAAGGTAAGAATGGAGAGGATCTGGCTGATCACATCACCACCTTACATTTATGGTGTTCTTCTAACTCCCTGATCGATGATTCAATTAGGTTGAGATTGTTTCAACGCACCCTAACTGGAAACGTTGCCAAATGGTATATTGAGCTAACTGGGGGTAGTTTTGCTACATTTGGAGAACTGGTTGTTACATTTCTAAATCATTTCCAGTTGCCAGTCTGTTATGATGCCGGGACTGAACTCCTAGCTAATTTTAAACAGGACGACGCAACCCACATTTCTGACCATATTCAGGAATGGCGGAGAAGGAAGAGGCTTATTAAAGCTCATATTGCAGGAGAATTCCTTTTGGAATGGTTTCTGAAATCTCTGCAGTAAAAAAATTCTAAAGATGTATCCCTGTCTGGGGTATTTTCTGAGGAACAAGCCATTTTTAGGGCCCAGCAGCTTGAATTGATATATTCTCAGTCTGGGGTCCTTCATAAATATTTGTCTAATGCTCCTCGCTCCAAATTAGATTTATCCAAAACTAAGCCTGGTCCTCATGGTGATGGACTTATTGGGTTGATCAATAGTGGTGCAGCCAGCCTGCTTACTCAATTGCAGCAGTTGTCTTTGCAATATACTCCTTCTTGTCAGGTTGTGCCTGCTGAGTCATCACCTTCCCAATATTTGTCGATAAATGCTGTCCAAACTTCTAATCCCAAAGGAAATCAACAATCCGAAGGGAAGAAGAAGGGACGAAATAATAAGAAAAAGGGCAAGAATGGGAAGGGTAATGCAAATAAAACCAACGAGCATGTTGGTGAGGGTCCAAAGGATAAAAATAAAGTGAAGTTTCCATGCAAGCTGTATGTTGGAGACCATCTCACGCACCTTTGCCCTAAAATTCAGGATGCGCAGCGCTTGTTAGCTCAGCAGGGTTCTTCCAGTTCCCAGGCTGTGTTGAAAAACCCTTTTCCCCAAGGGCAATAGCTAGTTGTTGGCACGAATCAAAATCCTGGGGCTTCATTTGGGGGCACCCAGGAAGGGGAAATTCCATCAAACATATTCATGATGAGTGCTCACGCGGATATCGCTACGAGATCCCGTGATTATGGCAGAGAAGAGTCTTCGAAAGCTAAGGATGCTCCTGATGCAACTGAGCCGCTTCATATTACGAGGCCTACTGTTGAGCCTATACCTCGGATACCCAAAGCATCTACTAAGCGTTCGACAATTAATCCAAACGCTAGGGCTGCCCAGAACTACTCTATTGTGGAAGATATGGCGCAGAGTCCTTGTGCCATGTCGGCTTTAGAGGTGCTCCAGTCTTGTCCGGCTCAGTGCACTGCTCACTTCCATTGGGGCTATTGATCCAAAAAATTCTCTTATGATTACATTTGATATGTCTAATTTTATGGGGACTCCCCCATCATATGGCTTTTCATATTAAATCATCGTACCGGAAGTGCAATATCTTTCGGACAGTTGTTGATGAGGGTGCTTCCACATGTGTGATGTCTCTCACATGTTGGAAGACGATTGGATCTCCCAAAGCTGTTCCATCTACCACTCTTCTGACTGCGTTTGATGGTAATTCTCACAGACCGCATGGTATTGTCCCAGCTTTGCCTATCTGTGTTGGGGGCAAAACTGTGAATATAGAGGTTGAGGTAGTTGATGCAAGCTTGGACTACAACCTTCTGTTGGGGAGAAACTGGATTTATGAGATGGATGCCATTGCATCCTCATTATTTGTTTCCCTCACGAAGGGAGGATTGTTATAGTGGACCAACTGGACTATCCTCTTGTAGACCCGAATGCGTCTACTGACTCAACTATTCCAAAGTTGGATAATACTAAAGTGCCTGTTGAGAATTTAGGGGTTGGAATGTATTCTTCCTTGATGGGTACTTTCGATATTCCTCCTCCTACGGTTCATATAAATGCAATTTCATCCTCCAAGGCTCCTCTTCGAAGAGAGTTCTTTAGAACTCATTATTTTTCGGACCCTTGGACCTTACCTTCCCCTACTGCCACATTAGTGGAAGGTCAAGTGGGTGGAATGGAATTTCCTATGTCTGCAGCTGAGATTGCTTATTAGTCTATTGTTGACTCTGCAGAGTCCATCCCAGCTCCTCTTTCACCGACAGAGTTGGATGGAGATGTGGCTTCGGCTTGGACACTTAGTTCTTCTTCTGCCCAGGATTGCCTTGATACCACTCTTCCATCTGAAGAGGCCATCCTGGAAGCTATGACTGGTATAGATAGACCGTGGGATGATTTGCATCATCGATCTTACTTTTTACCTGATTTAAGCGAAGTTGAATCAAGTTTTCTGAGTCCTCCGTCTCCTGGTCATGTTCGCCCAGTCCTGAACCCTTTAGCACCAACACAGGTTTATGATGAAGGGAACATGGTTGTGATTTCTCCAACTATCCTGGTGAACATTTCCAAGGATCCCAATATCATTGAGAATGTCTTCATCGGAGCTGAATGTTCCCCTGAAGAGATTCAGATTTACACCGAGCTCTTTAAAGAGTATAGGGATGTATTCGCTTGGTCTTATGAGGAAATGCATGGTATAGATCCATCTATTGTCCAGCATGAGATCAAGACTTACGAAAACGCTAAGCCTGTGAGGCAAAAAATTCGTCCGGTTAATCCTAGGAAGGCAACAGCTATCAAAGCTGAGGTGGAGAAGCTGCTTAAGGTGGGATTCATTTTCCCTGTTCCTTTGACTGAATGGGTTTCAAACCGTGTTCCCGTAGATAAAAAACAAGGAACAATTTGAGTTTGCATTGATTTCAGAGACCTAAATAAAGCATTTCCTAAAGATAATTACCCCACACCATTTATAGATCAGATCATTGATGAGTGTGCCGATAATGAGATTTTCTCCTTCATGGACGGTTTCTCCGGATATAATCAGATTACTATATGTCCTGAAGATCAGCATAAGACTGCCTTTATTTGTCCCTGGGGTACTTTTGCATATAAGAAGATGCCTTTTGGTCTTAAAAATGTTGGGGCTACGTTTCAGCGGGCCATGTCATATGCCTTCCACGACATCAAAAATATTATCGAGGCGTATTTGGATGATTTAGCTGCTCATTCTCGAAAGAGGATGGATCATCCTGCTCACCTCCGTCAAATATTTGAACGGTGTCGTTTCTATAAGATTAGGTTGAATCCAAACAAGTGCATTTCCGCGGTTACATCCGGTCGGTTATTGGGATTCATTGTGTCTAGGGAAGGGATTAGGGTAGATCCCTTCAAGGTTGAGGCAATACTTCGGTTGCCTCCCCCGTCCTCTATTCATCAACTTCAAAGTCTACAAGGAAAGTCTAATTTTCTTCGGAGATTTATCGTAAATTATGCTGAAGTTACCAAGGGATTTATGAGATTGTTGAAGAAGGGAGTTCCATTTCTTTGGGATGACTTCGCTCAACGCTCATTCGATGCTTTGAAAAAGCATTGACCTCTGCTCCTTTATTGAGTCCACCTGATTATAGCAGGGATTTCCTTTTGTATCTTGCAGCAGCAGAATCTACTATTGGTATGGTTCTGGTTCAGGAAGATGATGCTCTTGCAGAGCATGTTATATACTATCTTAGTCGAGGATTGGTAGGACCTAAACTCCGGTACACTCCGATAGAAAAGTTAGCTTTAGCAGCAGTTCATGCTGTGCAGCGACTCCAGCATTACATTATTCTACGAAAAACTTATGTTTTGGCAGCAGCCAATCCATTTCAGTTTGTCCTCAGTAGGCGAGTGATTGGGGGCAAATACAATAGATGGATTGTGATTTTGCAGGAATTTGATCTTGAGTTTATGTCTTCCAAGTCCAAGAAATCATTGGTTTTCGCGGAATTGATCTCCGAGTTGCCCTGTGGGGAAGAGATAGTCTATGATGAATCCTTCCCGGATGAACATTTGTTTCTTATCTCTCCACAGGATCCTTGGTATGGAGATATAATTGTGTATCTTCAGACTGCGAATTTTCCCTCTACTTTTTCGAAAGATGAGCACCGTAAGTTGCGTCACTTGGCTAAGAATTACTTGATTATTGGTGATGCTTTATACCGTCGAGGGGTTGATTCAATCCTGAGACATTGCTTAACTCTTGAAGAAGCTGAGGCTGTGCTAAATGATTGCCACAGTGGAGAATGTGGTGTTCATTTATCTAGGCTTGCTACATCCCAAAAGATCTTGCGTGCTGGGTACTTTTGGCCTTCGATTTTCAAGGATTGTATGGAGTCGGTCAAAAAGTGTCATCCGTGTCAAGTTTATACTCGAAAAATGCGCGCTCATCCAGCTCCGCTTTTTCCAGTAATTACTGTCGGTCCCTTTACAAAGTGGGGTATTGATTATACTACTTGTAACCCGCCTTCAGCTAAAGGTCACAAGTACATTATTGTAGCAGTAGACTACTTTACGAAGTGGGTCAAGGCTATGCCTACTTTTTGGAATGATGGTGAGACTGCAGCTCTTTTTCTTTTCAACCAGGTTATTGCTCGTTTTGGTATTCCTAGAGAGATTGTCACTGATCATGGCAGTCATTTTCAGAATAGCATGATGGTTGAGTTGGCTCTAAAATTAGGTTTCCGGCAGGAGCATTCATCTCCATATTATCCTCAAGCCAATGGGCAAGTGGAAGCCGTGAATAAATCCTTGAAGACAATTCTTCAAAGGAAAATTGATAAGGCTAGATCCAACTGGCATATTATCCTATATCCTGCACTTTGGGCATACAGGACGTCAGTGAAAACTATAACTGGCTTTACTCCGTTTCAGCTAGTGTACGGGTTGGAATCCGTATTTCCCATTGAATGTGAGATTCCTTCTCTTAAGTTAGTTGTTGAACTTCTTCCTGACACTTCTAGTCTTGAAGAACATCTCCTTCATCTGGAACATCTCGATGAGTAGCGTCGGGGTGCCGCCACGATGAATGAAGCGCATAAAAACCGAGTTAAAGTTCAGTACAATAAGGAGGTCAAGCCTAGGGTTTTTTCGGAAGGTGACCTTGTTTTGGTCTATGCTCAAGAAAAAGATGCCCTGGGGGCAGGAAAGTTTAAGTCTATGTGGTATGGCCCCTTTATCGTTAAAAAAGTCCTTAAGAAAGGAGCATATACCTTGGTTGATTTTGAAGGGAACGAGTTGCCGGAGCCCAGAAATGGGCTCTATTTGAAAAAGTATTATGCCTAGGCTTCGGCCTGGCATGTTGCTTTTGTATATAGTAGTTTTGTTTTGTACATATCTGGTTGTTTTTCGATCTTTGATGGGTTGGTGATGTTTTTGATCTGCCTTGGCAGATTGTGTCGGATGTCATGAGTCATTTTGGTTTCGCCGATAGTGCTAGTAGACACACCCGGAAATTAGCTTCCGCGGCTTGGGTGCTTCATTATCCATCCGGTCAGCTGTTAGTATCAAGAGGGGTCTGCATTGGTCCTACTTCCAATAACATAGCAGAATACACTGCAGTTGTTTATCTACTCTCGGAGGCAATATCTTTGGGTGTTGATTCGTTGGTAGTTTTCTTGGACTCTCAGCTGGTGGTGTCGCAGTTGAACAATACTTATCGGGTTCGAGATCCATTTTTACTCCGGTTTTTCTTGAGGGTACGTTTGTTACAAAGATCATTTAAATTTTTAACTTTCATTCATATTCCTCGAGCTGACAATTGGTTGGCAGACTCATTAGCTAATCAAGCAATTGATTGGCACATTAATCATTCCATACAATAAAATTTAATCATAAAAAACATCATACATTTTGATACATTTGTCACATCACATCAAACATCGTTGTATATATATCATCAGAGTGTTCAAAAAACTATACAAAATTTGGATCCATAAGTCATACAAAAAATTGGGCTTATGCCCTCGATCATGTTCAGTCTCAAAAAATATACAGTCATCTGATACATTATATCTATCTACTCTTGAGGTCCCTGCCCGGAAGTTGTGTTCCTATAGAACACGATCGCAGTGGCGACTCGGCGAAATAACCGTACCCAGTCACGGGGTACTCCTACCACCCGTCTCTGGATGGCTTTAGGAAAATCTTCCACTGCAGCCATAGGTACTTGGCGGGTTAACCCCTCCAAGTTCCTCTATACAGCCTGGAGGGTCCTATCTGAATCTACTGTATCCGCCTCACCCCTGCGACGCTTATGTCGTGGGTAGCCCTCAGGTCGAACTGGTCCAATATCTGTTTCATGATCATTTTAAAATTGTAAGTCATTTGAATCCAATCAAAAAACATGTTTGCTTTTCACATTTTTTCATACATATTGAAAAAATCCAAAAAAAATATATAATTCAAAAATTGCAAACTTACCGACTGTACCCCATGCTGTGCCTGGTGGAAGGACAAGATCTGGATCGCCATGAAAGTCCATCCCGGCATAGGGATAGTCATCCACAGCGATGATTTGTTCTCTCCACCATTGGAAGAACTCATCATCCCATGTGGTCCGGGGAACTTCACTTCCCCCCAATCTCTTCATCATGTCTGCCCAGCGGGCAATTCTTGGGTCTCTCGGGCTGCTGATGGTAGAGATCACTCTGGGTCTCAGCGCTGGAATCTTCTCGAAGAAGAATGTCATCAAAATTGTACCATATCCAAAATGTTTTGTCTTTTTTTTTCGGATAGAAGTCAATTGTTGCTTCATGTTCATCAGTAGAGCTATGCACCAATCATATACATGAGTTAAGCATTCCACTGCTATACTCATTTGTGTCCTGGATGCCAGGTGTAGAGAAGTTGATCCTGCTACTCTCCCAATGGTAAAAAGGAGGATTTTCATGGGCAAGTCTCTTAAATATTTGATTGCAATTTGAGTTCCAACTTTCTTGGAACCCTCTACGCAGTATACGTGGACATAATCTTCCACGGTTAGCCCTCCCAAAGGCTTACCATGCAAGTCTACTGGCTCCCCCCTCCGGGAGAGTCCAGTAATAAAATACATATCTTCCACCTCGATGTGTATGGGCATCTGATCTATAATGAAGCAGTCTTCTTCCGGTTCCCAATAGTTCACAAGCATTTCGAGCAACCGGACATTACTCTTCATATTTGGCATTTTGAAAAACTTGAGCAATCCACAATTCCGAAGAATATTCAGTGATACTTGGTCCTGCATGACTTCATTGTCTATTGCACTATGTTCACACTCTCTCCATGATATGTTCATCCTGCAAAATTTCAATAATTCGTTCATTAGCTACGCATTTTTTATTTTGGGTTGCGCATACGCGACTTTATTTGTGCACAGTCGCGTATATACGCGACTTGGTCATTATCAACCCGCGTATGCGTAAACCCGTGATTTTTAGCAAGAGATTCCACGGTGAAAATTCCTAAATTTTAACTTATGAACGGACAAAATGAATAGCAAGGATGGTTTATGAGCTTACCTGACAAATTCAGTGAAGATTGACGGTCGGTTGCTCTTGTTTTGACGAAAGAGGTTTTTTTCTCCAGAGCACTTTTTCCCAAATCAGCAATGTAACAATGAACCGAATATGAGGTAATTTGTCTATTTATGCCCAAAAAGTTGAAAATTTTCACAAAAATTTCTTATGCTTATTCTTTCAATCTATCTTAAGCTGCATAACCCGGATGCTTGGAAGTGCCCAGATTGGTATATTTTCAGGTACATTTTGACGAATTTGAGATTTTTTCCGGTTTTTGATCCATGACTGCTGACCCGTCATGGCAGGTATATGATCTTCACTGGCATATAGGTTAGGGAATCCACTTTCCATTGCATTTTGCATACTAGCCTCCATTCTGATCACTTTCCATAGGGTCGATCCCATCAGGTCATGAGTATTACACCCATTTCACTCGCCGATTATTTAATCATGACTTGGTGGTAGAGCCTTCCTTTACATGGGCTTCCTAGTTAGTTCCTCGCTATCACTTGTGGCCCATGCTGCATTTTACGTAGGCTCGGGAGTCCTCTTTAGTCCCGCCATGACTTATGTGTTGAAGCTTCATTCTTCTTCTTCCTCACTATCATTTTTCTGGCTATTACCCTAGAGGCTCCCTAGTGTTGTTGAGTTGTATTACTGCATTGCATATTGGCTACTTGTTTATCCTGGCCTTTAGCCGGCTTCATTTGGACTCAATGTTTAAGCCAAATTTTGACCTTGTCTATCTGTACAAGTTAACCATTGCATGCACTTGGCTATCGCGACTTGACACCCTTTTACCCATGGATGGAACATGCCTCTGAGTATCGCTTACCAGTTTCCGCCACCTTGCATTGAGCATAGGATCATTCCAATCCCAGGAACTAGTGCATCTGTTTCTTGATACTCGTTCTATCCATTGTACCATATCATTCTTTTATTATTTTTCAGGCTTATTATATGAAAAAGACAAAAAAATCAAATATAACAAAAAGAGCGGGAACAGGATGTAACTTCATAATTTAATGGCAGTACAATGTCAGTTTATCGCCCTTGAACAAAGCATATACACTTATATATCTTTCCTCCATTTGGGATGGTTTTAGTTTCGACCTAGGTTCAGCCTTTACCTTGTTTCACTTGTCAGTCCTCCCCTAGTTGGTTGTCTCTTCCAATCATATGGAGAGTTTGTTCTGCCTCCTGCATAATAGACTTATACAGTGTCACTTTTTACTGCCATGGTCATCACAAGTCATGCTTTTGTTCAAGGGAAGTCTAACCAGAGTCGGCCATTCTGCAGTGTCTCTTGACTCATTGTTCAGTCGGCCTTCCCGGTCTTGTCAGTATCTTGTTCTATCACATTAGATGTTTTGGTCCTCTGCTCGTGCTAGTTTGAGAATGTCTCCATTGACTTCTTGCTGGCGGGTTTGTCTCTTATCGACTACGACACATTGCTCTGAGAGAAAACCTAGAGCTGCACCCTGGCCCTATTTCCATCATTGATAGGTGACCTTGTGCTCAGCATTTGATCATCATTATGGGTCTTTGACTGAGTGGTTTCCCCTGTGTTCGACGTCAGCACACATTATCACACTTGGGATTCGTGCATTACCTTGATTTCCATTTGACCCTATCGGTGGATTTCTCGCCTCTGTGTCAGCTTTCATTATTGGTTGGTTCAGAGGGTTTCTTCCGTGCGCTAGCTTCATCTTGTGCATGTCGGAAACATACTTCGGTTTTGGTTTCGTCACTCTACTTCGTCCGATTCCTTCCAAATCTTGGCCTGCGGGTTACACTCGCGCTGGACTGATGTGGGATGCCTTAATGCCTTCCTTCCAGCAGATCTTTTCCCATCGACTCCGACTCATTGCTCTGGAAATAAGGTCTAGAGTCTTTTTGTCAGTACCTTAGGGTTTGCAGTCATCAGTGGCAGACTCTTCGCTATCGACAGTGGGGATTCATCATTGCCTCCTGATTGGTAGATTCTTTCAAGTGTTCTACTTCAACTCATTCATTCGCACTTGTTAGATTGTACTGGGGCACCTTGACACTCATTTTCATTATTGGTGGGTTGTCTCGCGTTGGTTAACGGTATACATTATTGACCGGTAATCCAACAATTTCTCACATGGTCGACTTCGGCTCATTTATTCCCATTGTGTATAATTGTGCCATAGTGATCGGTGAAGACCTCGGGTTGCATCAGCATTTTTCGGTTCACTTTTGACAGTCCATCCAGTTTCTGCCAGTGATGTTGTTCACCCTTATATGTTGCAGTGTCAGTACAGCAGCATCCTATATGTTGGCTCCCGAGTTGCGTGATTGTACCGTTTATTCCACCTCTTATGAGTTGGTACTTGGAGATTCAGTTACTTATATGATCAGACATCCAGTTTCAGCATCATTGATCAGCTTTCTATATGTGATACTTAGACATTGATTCTGACTTGTACTTCCGGGCCATGCTCAGATGATTCATTGTGTACTTTCAGTTTAGATATACTTGTATACATGTTGGATCTATTCAGTACTTTCAATATGATGTATTTTTGACTGAGCATGGGTATGCCCGCCTCAGCATGAGTTGACTCTCTATTTTATTTCATTGGTTTTTGGCAGGTTGAAATCTGGTGAGGTCCTCTCTTGTCCTTGCGAAGTTCTTTCTATGTGCATAATACATTTCGGCCATCATGTACCCCTTCTGCCCTCATATATTAGGGGGCATCTGTTATAGCATCATTTTTCACCCTCAGGTGATTCATGATTGTCTTTATGGCTTTAGGCACCCATTCCCACAGACTTGAACAAAATTCATTAAAAAACAGTGTTAAAATTCCCATACGTGGGTATGCCCAGACTTTTCTGCATGTATACGCGAGTCCATATGTACTTTTCTGCGTATGCCATTAAAATAATTAAAAAATATATAAAAATTCCCTATTTTTGGGCTGGGTTGATGGTTACTCCAGTAGTTCAACCACCCCAGCATGTGGCTAACTGTTTCCAACTGATTGAAACTACCTTGAGGGAGTATAAAAGCCCCTCATGTGCATGGCCTAAGGGAGAGAGAAATTTTATAGACATTATACTCTGTTGGAATCCAAATTCAAGTCTGAATTCTCGTGCCTCCTGCACTTTCCCAGACTTATACAGGAAACCCTTGTTTCCTAGAGATGTTCATCCATTTATATGCCATCTCGAGTGCACAAGTCTTGAAAGTATCTTAGCGAGGCAAGGGCGGGACGGATCCGGACGACTGTCTGTTCGAAGATCGTGGAAGGATTCAGGTGATCTCTCCACTTTTACTACTGTACATGTTGTTCGTAATAATGAAGAACCATCTTGTTCCTGAACTTATGTGTTAATGTTTACTTATATGTGTGAAAATATTATCATTTAAGCATTTATTATGGTTTATATAATGTTTCACATGGATTACACTAAAGTTTAGGAGAAGTATATGTTGTACAACTAGGTTTCTGTGCACGTTCTTTCTTGTTTTCCAGGTTGGAGGAGGAAGAAGGGTTGCTGGGGGTTTGGACCTCGCGGGATCTACGTCGAACGTAGGACTACAGGTGAGTTATACTATCATTGTTATCTAGTTTTTAGCATTTAAGTGTGGTTGTGTGTGAGTCCTTTTGAATATCATGCCCTGATCTGTGGAGGTTTTGACCCAACAAACCTCTAGGGTGTTTTTCCCCAAAACATAAATGTCCATATAGACGTGATGGTTGTTCTAGGCCCCTTGGATTTCAATTTGCTCTTGGGGTGCGACTATACTTATGTCACGGGGGTAGTTGTCTCTTCCCTTTTTCATGTGATTTATTTTCCACACAAAGGTCGAATCGTGACCATTGATTAGCTTTCATTATTTGGTTCTGGTATGACATCTGGTCCACCATCATCCCTTTCGGGTCTTTATCCGTTGGTTGTATCTTCCCCAGCGTAGGTTAATTATGTGGCTACCTGTCCCATGCCCATATTCAGTGATAGTGCCATTGTGCATCGCATGCTAGGGGCATTGGGTTCTGATTTCCAAGATGTTGTTCTCCCATCAGATGCAAACCTCTTGGAGTCCATGACTTTTTATTTGACATGATAAAAGGTTTTCGGAGCAGAGTTCCTTGTCTTGTGTCAAGCTCCTTAAACAATGAAACAAGGTATCCCGAGGATAGTTCGTCTTCTATGTCAACCTCGTTTAAAAAATGAATTAGCCCTGAGGATAGTTCTTCCAATTTGTTAAACTCGTTAAAACAATGAAACACGTTCTCATTCAATTTGAGTCTTTGTTCAGATCCCGTAAAATCCCAGTCGAGTCTTTCTATTCATGTCGTAATTTGAACCTTCAATCCATCTGCCTTTCATATGGATTGAAGCTTGGGGGGCATGTACCTCGAATTGAGTCACCATGCTGGGGGTATGCAAATCTTTTTTCAAGCATAGTTTGTTCCCGTTTCAAGCTTGTGTAAAAATGAAACTGGTTTCAAGCATAGTTTATCTTTGTTTCAAGCTTGTGTAAAAATGAAACCAATTCCAAGTAGAGTTTCTTGATTTCAAGCTTGTGTAAAAATGAAACCATTCCCATTTTACCTCTCATGATTATCATTTTATCAGCCTGTTTTGCCATATAAGCCTTGGTTTTTTTCATTCCATCGTCATCGTTTGCTTGGCCGATCATATGCCTTCACTTGATTGTTTTACCCATTCCTGAGGAACCTCTATAATGAGTGGTCTTGTTAGCCAGACTCTTAACCTTTACTTGTTCTTAGTAGTTACACCATCACCGGAACCAGTAGCTACCCTTAATACCACTCGTTCCTCTAGGAGGAGTCATCTTTCATCTCTTTTCTGACTCTCGAAAATTGAAAATATTGCCGAGTCGCTTGTCATTTTGAACTCATTAAATTGGTTGCAAAAAAATATCTACCTAGTATACGTTTACCCCTTTTTCGGGTTGGGATCGATTATTTACGAAAAAGGAATACCTTAGCCTATCGTGACTAAGAGGTTCTCTAAGACACAGTTTTCTACCTTTTCAGATCTATGAGAATATTTACGAAAAGGAACTGCTGGAGTTTTATTTTTCGCTTTCTTTTCAAAATCTCTAAACATGAAAAGATGTCGAGTTCTTCCTTTGTCAGAATCATTAAAAACTGATGACATCGGACTCCGTCGTTATGATGTTACCCAAGTTCCTCCTTCCTAGGGCTCGTAAAACGTACTAGGTTGGATTTGTCCAAAGGACAAACTTACATCACAAGCATATGCTATCCCCTTCAATCTTGTTTTCAAAAATAATTGGGGTACTCACCACAAATGGTGGGGGAAAATGGAACTATATTATAGTCATGTTGGCAGTATGTCGCTCTTGAACATGGCACCTATCAGAATTCGTGTCGGGTTGGGGACATCTCACCTTGTCATTTTTTTGCCTCCATGGGCTTGGAAAATCTCTTTTGACCTCTCATCTGCTCTTTGCCACGTCACCATGACCTCAGATCCCTTGATGTCAAATACTGCCAAATCCAGTGTCGTGCCGCAGATATGTTCAAGAGAAGTGTGCCTCTGAAGTTTTCAACCTCCCTCTGATTCTCTGTTGGTCTTGATTCACAAACATCATATCCCTCTGTCTCGTGTCGATGATGTGGGAGACATTATAGCCCACCTTCGATTAGGTCACTTCCTGTTGACTTCAACTCATTATCCAAGAAGTTGATCTAGAGACTCCCTTTAGGTACCTTGGAGCCTGCATCCCTCAATGACAGGTTATTTGCATTCGACACAAGGTTTACATCATTAGCCTTCGATTGGATTATTCTGTGAGTGTTCGATGCCAGATCATTGTTCACATTCTGTGGATTGTACCTCTTGTACCTTGAGAACCATTTTTCATTACTGGTGGTTTCTCTCGCATATATTAACAGCTTTCATCATTGGCTAGTAATCAGACGATTTTCTTACATGTTCGACTTCAGATCACATATTCACATGCTCAAATTTGTACTTTGTTTGGGTCGAGAGGGAGCACAAGACCCTGGGTTTTGTCTAATGAAATCTAGGCTGCAGGTTCTTTGTGGATTACTATGACTTATTGCATGAATCTTTTGATTGGATGGCTACGACCATACCTGAGTCTATTTTTTTATCCCTATTGCTGGATGGCTATGTCCATAACTCAGATCTCACTTTTTATGTACTCTATTATGGATGGCTGCGCCCATGCCACATGTCATGTATCAGAAATATCAGTTGTATTTGTACTTGTAGGTCTTCCAACAACAGTGTTTGGGTCAAACGCATTCTCATAAAGCATTTCACCCCTCCCTCTCTCTTGGACCTCAAGCTTTAGGGGGCATCTGTTACACAACATTTTGTCACCGTCCCTGCAATCCCTCATCTCGCATATTGGAGGATCATTCCCATGACCAGTGAATAATGTCATACTCTGCAAACACTTTCTTTGCATCGTTCTGCATAAGGACATCATTTCTCCTGTTGAACATTTCCTCAAAAAGCACTCAAAAACATATGTTTTGGCCTTGGTGCGGGTAGCCAGTTCACCCCTCGTGCCAATGTGGTAAATATGCACTAGATCCCGCGCCACCTCGCGCTTTGTCTCAGTGTTGTGCCCGTGCCAGCTGTTTTAGGAATTTTTTTTAACAAATAGAGGCAGAAGTTTCCTTTTAACTACCTCAGAGATGACTCATTAGAAGTGGTTAAAGTTTATGAGCCACGGATCTCTCCCTTTAGGTAGTGGTTTTTACCTGCCATGGAACACTCCTTGAAGATAGGACTCCCTTCCATAATTATAGGGATCCTAACCTCTCCCTCTCCCTCTATATAAACAGGCCTTCTCCCTTTATGAAAGCTACCTGAACATATAGCCAAGAAGCTGAACTTGGAGAAGAGATACTATAGCTGAGTAATTGATATTAAGAAGGTAGAACCAAGGATAATTACGTAGAGAGAGCCCCATCTGAATTCTCGATGAGCCTTTGTGAGACACGCTCCACTGGAACCCTGTTGGAGGAGACTGCAACGTCGAAGCTTGGTTGTACTCTTCCTTTCTTTCATTAATATACTCGACTATGGTGTTGGTTCCATCATTCTGTTATGTTGATTTTCTGATGCAATTGATTTAGTCTTCTTCGAGTGACTGATAGTTATGAATGTCAAATAGTATGTTGTATATCGTTGTTGTTTCTTGTGTGTGTATAGGTATCTGAGCGTGAAAGTGAGTGAATCGTGATCTGTCAAACCAGGAGCGAGAGGCAGCCACTCTTTTCGACGACAACAACAGCGTAGGACCTTCGGTAAGTCTTCTTTCGAATCTTTGTCCATTTGTTAACTAGGAATCAATATTATAGCTTGTCTTGTTTGTGGCTAGACCCACCCTAGGGCTAGAGGGATCACCTCTGTCCGCAGAGGGGATTTACCTCACCAAAAATTAGTGTGAAACAGGTAGTCAACTATGGTAAGCCAATCCAAGGGGTCCATGTAAGGTTTTAGGTGGCCCACGGAAGGGTTCACGTTTACCTTCTACAATCCCTAATCATCTAAGGTGAACGGGTTGATTCACCAGGCAACGATGACGGGCCCAATTTATGTTGATTGAAGAGGAGTTACTTCAGGTGGGTGGGTCCGTGCACACAAGGTAAATGATATTAAGTCAGTAAAGCATCATCTATTAATCTGCATCCATAATTTAATGACTCCTTATATTGTATCATGAAGTATCTCCCAATGAGTGCTTCCCTCAGATATCTATTGCATCCCTACCCACATCTTTTTTGGGTAAGTGTGCAATGCCACTAGGGATGTTGGTCAATAGATACCTAATTACATCCATATTTAATGGGATAAAAATTGGCCCAACTAGTCAAACATTTACACACTTGCCCATAACTATGGTCCGTTCATCGAAAAAAAGGGAAAACCTTATTTCATCCAACAAGCTAAGATTAGCCTACCCATCCTTGGGGTAGAAACAAGTCATTTCAACACTTTCTTTCACTTCAAGTTACCTACCAGCCGGATATTATTTTAGAGAAGCCTATAAAGTCTCACCACACTTCCACAATCCAAATCTAACTTGCACAATCGGTCGCATCCTTTCCACAAACCTTCTTCGTTGACCGCCCACTTATATATTTCCCCATCGACTTGCTTCTCACCCATACATGGAACCAATATTAACGATGTACTATAGCTCTAGAGCTACTTATTCCTTGGCTTACCTACTACTGGCGGGCAGGTATATAGTCCAGGAAGAGGTATATATGTGCACAATCCTTGGGAACAGTGGTAAACTTAGGGAATTTCATTTAATTTGACCGTACACAACCCAAATATATGCATATGTTACTCGAATATATATAAATAGGGCGGGTGAATCACTTCATTAGACCATTTTTATGCTCTTCCTACCCTCATATGCATCATTTTCTTGTTACCCGGCCTACAATTTCCTAGTCTCTTATTCCTCTATACCCGGGTACAGGAATGGCCACTTTGACTGGTTATTTCTCATACTAACTCAATTACCCCGCATATATTCATTATTCCATTTAGAATTATCCTTTTCTCAGCCATAGTTGACCCATTTATTCCAATTATCACACTGGGGTTACCTTTGAAGCTAGGCAATATTCGAGGGAAACGTCTCACTGCTATAAGTTTGGTACCTTACCTTCCCCCTTCACTCAGGTCAGTCTACCCTTAGGGGGAACAATCCGAGTCTTACTCTATTTAATATACCATAACTAGATGCCCAGAAGTCTTCTAGTTTCAGTCTTATAAATGTATTACAGCCTCTGCCGGCTAACCCTACCTGCCCTATGACCCAAACCCCTTAAAAGGTTTAAGGTAGTGGAGAATAACCTGCTAAGTTGTGGAGAATAGCTTTGTACCTTCCTCACCTCAGTGGAGCCCTACCCCTATATAAGTTTACTTACCCCTTATAAGCTAGGTAGAGCTTACCCTTATAAGCTAGGTAGTGTATGTAATTCTAAGGCGGAGAGGATAAAAGCCCTAGTGGAATAATCCCCAATGGTGGTAAACAACCTTTTCAAGGCCTGTGGGGACCAATCAATAAACCAACCTAATAAACAAGACCCTATTGGAACTAACCCCTAATCTGTCACTCAACCTGTGGGAACTAATCCCTACCATAGTGCATAGGAACTAATCCCTATTGTTTGAAACAACAACATACGAAACTAGGAGAGGCCCGCGTTCGACCACCCACCTTTCATGGAGTTAATAATGGCTTTTGGAGCAACATCCATCCTTGAACTTAAAGCATCCATCCGTTCCTTGATCTGAAGATCCGCCCATCCTTCTAGTAATAAGAAAGCCAAGAGAAATCCAACACTTATTGGTGTTGTTGGTTGAGGGTTGTTTATATACTTTCAATTTATATTTCTTTGTATACGATATTATGATCGATTATTTGAGCGTAGATCCAAGCAGATGATGAAGCGTAATTACTTATATAATAAAGCGTAATTATAAGCAGCATTGTCAAAGGTTTCAAGGTACGACATCCTAGTAGTATACTAGAGCCGGAGACCTACTGTAGCGGCTTTTTAACTAACCAAGACATTTCGTTCAAAGATTTTTTGCTAACCAAGACACTAGAAGACCCTTCGAATTTGAACCCAAGTTAGCCAATATGATAGAAATTGGCTTTTGTTTACCTTGAAAGAGCTAGTCAGGTCCTGAAGGGCGGGGTCCTAATCGACTCTTGACCTGAATTTGGTCCTACCAGCTGGGTCATTATCCTGAAGGGGTCAATTCCAAGTAAAATCATTTTACCGAAAGGGGCCTTGTCCTGAAGGGTCGATATCCCTTGATCATGATAAACCTTCTATCTATCTATAATTACATGGAATGAAGAGCATTCTTTGAAAGCCTACTTGTATAAAATATATCCTGATCAACTATTTCTTCCTCAGAAACTAGCCTCTAAAGAAATATACATTGGAAGAATCGATTTAAAGGAATCAATTTCCGAGCGTAATGGTCGGACCTTTGCGTTTGGACTGAGACTTATCACTTGAACTATAATTGGCTTGGAAGGAAAAGCTAGAATGCATCCCACTACTATGAAATTGTGCCAATTTGATTTCCAGGGTCTAATGATGCAAGTAATTGAAGTTGGTATCTCCATTAGAAAGGGTATTGGGCAAGATCACCCAGTTGAGAGTGAAAAAGAAAGCTGAGCAACACTTACAATTTTTTTTTTTTTTTTTTCGATAATACTGACAAATCGACCTTACCTTCTTATAGTCAAATTCATAATGTATTTCATCTATCTATGTGAAAAATTGATATGTTTTTTTAATGTCAAATCCGACTCATTTTTTATGTATCTTTATGCCTCTTGATTTCTATTTTTTTTATTGACCTTTTTTTTATTGTCTTTACACTCCTTACTATCTAACTATCTTTCGCATGATGTCTCAAACTCCTCAATAGCTTCCATAAGGTCCCTACACCAATCTATCCTTATCCACCATGGCAAAACCTATACAAGACCCCTATTATTAGTCAAAGAGCCATCATAAAAAATAGGCTACCAATGGGATTACTCTTTGGGATGTTATCTCCTCAATCCACACTATAAAAATGTAATATCCCAAAATGGAAAATGCAGGAATACTGAAATACAATATAAGAATTGTAGCAAAGTAAACAATAAATCTATATACACAACAGAATGCACATAAATAACTGAGCCATTTTATTATATTGGAGGTGCAAAAGCAAGTACAATAGTGCTCAAAATATGAGACACTCAAGCCAAAGAGATGGCCTGGGATGACCCTGCAATGATCCCACAAGAGGGACTGCGTAAATTTTGAACTATTGGAAGGTAAAATACGCTATCCCTGTTGCAAATATTGGAACTGAAACTGCCTGAAAGATAGAAAATCAGATCTAGGCAGAATGGGAGCTCCAATGATGCTGAAATTGTAGATCAGGGCTCAATGATGGATTCCCAAGATAACCCAGAAAGGGTTTGTCATATTTGTCAATCTAAGAAAACCACCATCTTAGGGCTCCACATATATGCTTATGGGAATGCATATCTTAAGATATATCTTCATCTAATGATATGATGGCTGCAATGATGCATAATTATATCTATGCAAGAAGGGTTGATCCCTTCACTAGATCCTTGGGCTAAAAGCTCAAGATCTAGCTCCTCTAATATCCTCCACTGAAAATAGTTTCGGATGAACAAAAGCTTCATAAAACTGCGCTGTCAAAGAGGGAAGCTCAATAGCCTACTGTTAGATGTGTCAATACATCTCCTGAATGATGGAAATAATAGATCCAATGTGAGGAGATGATTCCTCACAGGATTTCCATCTGAAATACTGGAAACTTCCTTCCTCCAATAGATCTATAGGACTGGACTGCACAATCCTTGAAGGGGCTGCTGCTGCATGGAGGTAAAACCTAATGGCCTGAATTCCAGATGTAGATCTGCTGCTCCTAAAAGCCTAAATGTGAAGAACAAAGTGGTAGGATTAATCCTCCACTGGTTTCCTAGCTGAATGCTAGAAACAACCTCCTGAAGATGGCACCAATGCCTGATAAGGAATGAAGAACAACCCTATTTCAAGAGCTACTCAATGAAAGAGGAGGGATTCCTGCTCAAGAATACCCTGTGCTAAACATCACTGCAAAATTTGCTAAACAGCCCAAGCCTGCATAGAAATTTCCTAAGACAAATCTAGATCTAAACAAATCAAGAAATGAATAATCCAAATCATGCTCTCCAATTTGCCTTCACCTTCATTATATAGATATGAGCCTTCCATAGCCTAGGCCCACTCCAAAAATGCACTGTACATGTGGAAAAAATTCTCCATGGTTGACTGCGCTATCGATCCATGTCCTCCATCATGTTCACATGGGGTGATTAGCCTCTCCATCATGTGTGCATTAAATGCATCACTTCCTCCACTATCTTATCATAAGTGCTTTATAATATTCTTTGAATGCACTATGATCTCAGTTGACCTTATAAAATATCCTCATGATTTTGCATTTAAGATCCATGATATTATTTGACTGTTTCATCCTCCATAATCTATCTCATAAATGAGACATGATCTCCATTAATGGAGTTGCTCCACTACTCCATGATTTTAAATCTAGATCTAGAATATCCACATGCACACATAAAAAGTGGATTTTATTTATCTTGGAGGATTATGGGTCCCTCCACCCTTTTATTTACTTAATTAATTAAGTTTATTACGAACTCTAATATTCCAAATATCATGTGAAAATTTGGGAATATTACATTCCTCCCCGAAAAAATGTTGTTTGTCCTCAAGCAACTGCAAAAGTAGATGCTAGAGCAATCTGCCCCCCTCCAAATGGCATCCACACAAGGAAGGTCTCCCCATTTTCTGCAATGAGTTATGTATGCCCAACACCAAAGTTTCCTTTCTAGAATGTTTAGAGTGATCTCTAACTGTGTAGCTAGATACCCTTCATCAACCATGAAGCTCCAAGTGACAACCACAAGATGTCCAACATCCTCCACAATACATGAGTTACATAAAGATAGATGGTTCCTTCCACAAGAGGAAAGATCCAACTCACAAAGTATACCTCCATCCCATGCTACATGAAGTAAAGAGAGGCTTTTCATGCCTCCGTCCTTAGCCCTGTTGGCCATGTTGGATCTAAGTATCATCCCAACATTGTACAAAAGAAGAAGTAGAGATATATGGGTAGACAAAGATGTTAAACCATAGTCTCCCAATAGTAGCCAACGCAACAATTCTCCATGCTACCACACCACACCATCAAGATACCAAGTATGGTGTCCATACTCTCCAAGAAAGATCCATCTGAGGAGTGCCTCTTGCTTCCATCCTCCAAAACTATCATGAAAATTAGGGGAGTATGTAGGACCAAAGTCCCCCAATAAAATCCGCAGCAACAAGATCTCTTGCTGCCTCTTTACACCATCATGTGAATCCTGGAGTAACAACAACATACTGAAGGACATATGTAATGTCATATTAGCCCAATACAAACAAACTCCATTATCACATATCATGAGAGTATTATGCCATATTAAAATAAATATCAAACACATAAGCATGGG
This sequence comes from Pinus albicaulis, assembly GCA_034641835.2. Classification (NCBI taxonomy): domain Eukaryota; kingdom Viridiplantae; phylum Streptophyta; class Pinopsida; order Pinales; family Pinaceae; genus Pinus; species Pinus albicaulis. The sequence goes on along the minus strand of CM076570.1, from coordinate 15,005,098 downwards.
AGATGTCATGTGATGGCCAAAATATCTCAACCAAAATGAACATGCCTTCTTCTGATGCATTTTATATTGATAAAAAAAGCATGAATTAGGAAAACATGAGCCATTGGGTGGTAACCATACTCACCCAAGAGTAGCCAGTGCAGCCATGCCTCCTTCTTCATTTCATGAGTGTTTTTAAAGGTATGGATCAAAGAAATAGGAGCCTTTGGGTAGTGAAAAAACTCTCCCAAGAGCGACCAACATAACCAAGCTTGTTGGCCCATGTCATATATCTGCAAGTGGTCATGCAACCCATTGCTTATCATCCTCACCCACTCATCCCAATGTGGATGATGAATGATGTACTGCATAATCATAGTATCCTCCCTTTGTAGAATACCATCCTCCCCAAACTGATGAAGAACTTTGCACTTCATGAAAATTGAAGTGCACCTCCAATGAGATCTCTTAATGAGACCTTCATCTCATCCATGGCCTTTCAAAACCAATGGGGTTTTGTATCTACTGTAGCTATAAGTCTCTCTTTGAGTTGTGAGATTCTCTTTGAGAAAGGGTCATCTAGAAGGGAGAAAAGTTTTCTCATCTCAAGATGTATACCATTTATCATCTTAACCTCCATTTCTTCATGAGTGAAGCTACCTTCAGAATGCTCCAAGAATAATGGGGCTCCTTCTTTATCATTGCTACTAAGTGAAAATGTTGTAGATCTGTATGGTAATACATATGTTGTCTCAAAGCAAGGCACAATGCTAATCTCATAGCCAATCATTGTACATAGGATCATGCTCATCCCATTTTATGAAACTATACACTTCAACTCAAAGGGTTGAATGTAGTTCATCAATGACAAATTGGGATAGCTTTTCATCTCCTCCTTGATTAAATCAAGGGTCCTTTGTGCTGTGATATGTTGCTGCTTCAAATTATAATTTTTTTCTAACCCTTGGTTATGCATTGGCCCTAATGGCATGTCCTCATAAGTTTCAATAAGATCTACTGAAACAATATGTGATGAAATTTCATGCATACCTTGGATCAACTGATGTGTGGGAACCTCTTGCCAGAACACAAGAGTTCCTCCAACCGGGAAAATGGTGTCTCCAACTGCTTGTAAGAGAGATGGTTGCTCTTATACCAATGCTCCAGTGCTGGAATCTTCCTCCTCTTCCTCATGCATCTCGTGAATCATGCATGGAACTCTATGTGTTGAGAGATCAAGAATATTTTGCAAAGTTGCAAGTTTCTCTTCTCCGGATATAAGTACTTCTGTAGCTGGTGGTGAATGTAGTGACCCTTTTTCCAGAGTGACAAGATTTACATCCTCCTTTGTTTCCTTAGGAAATTCCTCTTTGTGACACATATTTGGTTTTCTTACATCACACTTCTTCCTCCACTTGTGGAAGAAATCTGAATATTTAGTCACCTTTGCTTGCTCCATGTGACCAAACCACCAATCCTTGGCTTCACCTAAAAGATGAAGTGCTGCAATTTGGACAACCTCTTTTTCAGCCAGAGGATGTAGCATGAAAAATGTATCTAACTCTTTTCTCCAAGCCTTAATAGTTCTTGAGGAAGATCCATCAAATTTAGGCAAATAGAATCTATTGTGCCTCTTTCTTCTATTGTTTCTATATGATCTTCTTTCTTCTTTGAGTTCAAAGAATTCTTGGAGAGTTAGAATTTCTTTGAATGCTCTAGACTGTGCTTTGTAATCTTCAAGATATAGAATGAGAGTCTCATGAGTCTCAGATTTTCTTCTTTATTCATTACTATACCTCTTACCCTCTTAAGAGTAAGTGGGCATAGTAGATATATGAGGAGATCTATGATTCTCCGGTCTTCTTTTTTGTTGATAGGAAGTGCTTGCACCTTTCTCTTCAAATCTCCTTCTTGGATTTTCTTTTTGCCTTTCCTTCTTCATTTGATTGACCTCCTTGGAGAGATCTTGCATGGATCTAAAGATAGGAGTGTCAAAGCTATAATCCTCCTTCATGATAGATCTCATTTATCTCCTTCTTCTTTTGATGCAAAAGATGAAGTGTCCACAAGCTAAGCCAAAGATCATGCTCTGATACCACTGTAATATCCCAAAAGGGAAAATGCAGTAATACTGAAACACAATATAAGAATTGCAGCAAAGTAAAAAATAAATCTATATACACATTAGAATTCACATAAATAGTTGAGCCATTTTATTATATTGGAGGTGCAAAATCAAGTACAAAAGTGCTCAAAATATGAGAAACTCAAGCCAAAGGGATGGCTTGGGATGACCCTACAATGATCCCACAAGAGGGACTGCGTAACTGTTGAACTGCTGGAAGGTAAACTACATTTTCCCTGCTGCAACTATTGGGACTGAAACTGCCTGAAATATAGAAAATCAGTTCTAGGCAGAATGGGAGCTCTGATGATGCTGAAATTGTAGATCAGGGCTCAATGATGGATTCCCAAGATAACCCAGAAAGGGTTTCTTAGATCCGTCAATCTAAGAAAACCACCCTCTTAGGGCTCCACATATATGTTGTTGGGAATGCAGATCTGAAGATAGATGTGATGATATGATGGCTGGAATGATGCACAATCAGATCTATGCAAGAAGGGTTGATCCCTTCACTAGATCCTTGGGCTAAAAGCTCAAGATCTAGCTCTCCAATCTCCTCCACTAAAAATAGCTACTAGATGAACAACAGCTTCAGAAAACTGCGTTTTCAGAGAGGGAAGCTCAATAGCCTACTGTTAGATGTGTCAATTCAAATCTTGAATGATGGAAACAATAGATCCAATGTGAGGAGATGATCCCTCACAGTATTTCCAGCTGAAATACTAGAAACTTCCTTGCTCCAATAGATCTACAGGACTAGACCGCACAATCCTTGAAGGGACTGCTGTTGCATGGAGGTAAAACCCAATGGCTTGAATGCCTGATGTAGGTCTGCTTCTCCTGAAAGGCTGAATGTGAAGAACAAAGTGGTAGGATGAATCCTCCACCAGTTTCCTAGATGAATGCTAGAAACAACCTCTTGAAGATGGCACCAATGCCTGATAAGGAATGAATAAAAACCCTCTTTCAAGAGCTACTCAATGAAAGAGGAGGGATTCCCGCTCGGAAACGCCTTGTGCTAAACAGCACTGCAAAATCTGATAAACAACCCAAGCTTGCATAGAAATTCCCTAAGACAAATCTAGATCTAAACAGAGCAAGAAATGAATAATCCAAATCATGCCCTCCAATGTGCCTTCACCTTCATTATATAGATTTGAGCCTTCCATAGCCTAGGCCCACTCCAAAACTGTGATGTACATGTGGATAAAAGTCTCCATGGTTGACTCCATTGTTGATCCATGTCCTCCATCATGTTCACGTGGGATGATTACCCTCTCCATCATGTGTGCATTAAATGCATCACTTCCTCCACTATCTTATCATAAGTGATTTATGATCTTCTTTGAATGAACTATGATCTCAATCGACCTTATCAAATATCCTCATGATTTTTAATTTAAGATCCATGATATTATTTGACTGTTTCATCCTCCATAATATATCTCGTAAATGAGACATGATCCACATTAATGGAGCTACTCCACTACTCCATGATTTTAGATCTAGATCTAGAATATCAACATACACACATAAAAAGTGGATTTTATTTATCTTTGAGGATTATGGGTCCCTCCACCCTTTTATTTACTTGATTAATTAAGTTGATTAGGAACTCTAATATTCCAAATATCATGTGAAAATTTGGGAATATTACAAAATAAACTACATCTATGACTCAACCATTAAGAAAAACCCTTTCAACTAGACATCAATATTTATTTTACTATGTCGTTCATTTTCACTACCTTAACCTAAACTATAACAAGCGATTCATCTATTACTATCCAATAGGTACCCATCATATATATCTTAATTAAATTCCTAGGTACCTCTTTTACTATATGAAAGGTCATATTATCTCAGTATAGATTACCAATTCGAACATTCACAAGGTCTTACAGAAAACACCTATCAAAACTCCACTCAGTTATAGTCCTGTGAATGAATCAGTGAAGAGATATAATTCATTCTATGGAATATTGGTAGCTAGGATCCCCCTAAACTAGTTGAGTATATAAATACAAACCCTAATACTTTAAAGATGAGAATAACTCTCTTGACTAGTGGGAATACCAGTGGGTCTACCTTAACTTATTCAAATTCTTATTCTCCTCATATATTCATAATAGAATTATAGTTGGGTGTAACTCCCTAAAGTAGTACCTATATAGAGATAGGGATAGAAATTTTGATTCTTATTACTTTACATGAATGATGGCCAAGGCCAAGGAGATAAGTCATAACTCCCCACTATTCCACTACTATCCATACCCCATCCTGAGAGTGTGGAGGTCATCGATAGAGAGATATGAAGATGTGAAGTGTGAGGTGCAACAACCTTACAAATTTTACATGCATTACTAGGTGCCAATAGACAAGAGGATGGAGGATCAAGGGCAGAGGGAAGAGAGTATATGGCATGGGGAATAGGTGAAGGATGAGGGTAAGTATCTCGGACTGTCTATTTTTCCGTCCAGTTTGGGTGGAATGGTTCGTGAGATAACAAGGTCGATGAGGAAGAGAGAATAGATCAGTAGGTGGAAAGATATCAGGCGGAAGGTGGTAATATTGATCAGCAGGCAGGTAGGTTGCACTAGGCGGGTGTTAAGATGACTAACTATTTTATTATAGATCAGGTTGAATAGTGACCCATGATCAGAACATAGCTTATTTGGGAACAACATGTTGAATAGAGAACATAGATTTGGGTAACTGAGTGATTAGAGAACAGGTATAGACATGTGAGTAGTAAGTAACTAGTTAATTTGGGCAAGTTGAAGAGGCAATTGTAGCAGCCGGTGGAACAAAGAGATTGGCATAAGATTGCTGCTATTGGTACCACTTTGGTGTGACTTGAAAAGGTAGAATAGAGACCCATTATAAGAATAGAATACCCCTTGTTAACTGGTTGATTCTATAACTATTTATATTGGAAACTGTTAGGTGATTTAAGAACTAAGTGCTCTTGGTAACTTCAGAATTCTCCTCTACTAATAGCCTTCCCAAATTTGACTTTCTTGAAATCCCATCCTTTGTTAATTCTCCTTGTTCGGCTAGAGAGGGTATTATCCTGATGGGTGTTCTAGTTGGGAGCCGAACATTGAACTAAACACCTTAAGTGAGTAATAGACAGTCTTCACTGAATGTTAGCCTCAAAAATATATCTGAGTGGAAGGAAGGCTGAAGCTATATACATTTGATTCCCTCCACAAAGTAACCTTCCTTTCTTTCACTCTCATTTCAACTAGCCCTGCCTCCCTCGTTCATTAATTATGGGTCCCTTCCTTCTGGATAAACACTTTATTTCCTCCCCCCCACTTTCCCAAACCTTCGGATGCAGATTAGTTGAGGGCTAGAACTCCCTGATGATTAGTTATCACTTATGAGGGATATGTTGAATAGAATAGTGCTCCTCCCATGAGGGCTATGTTGAATAGAATAGTTCTCCTCCCACTCTTGTTGATGCCTAAGATTAGAGGATGGGATATGTTCAATGAAAGCTTAGGATGAAGGAGTCAGTGCCCTTCCATAGTAGTTGCAACTCGTGTTAACTTATCTCCAGACACCTTCCAACTGGTATAAAGTTATCCTTTCCTGGGGGTGAAGGATCCTAATCTTGCCTGGGGGGATGGAACTCCCTTACAGCTTAAATCCCTCTTCCCCTAACCACCTATATTACTATAGATTTTTTTGAAAGTTGTAACGATATAGTGGCTAGGGATCTTGGTAATGTCTAGTATTGTATCAGGGAGGAGGGAAAATTGTCTTGATGGTCGGAGGTGGGAGGCTATATTTTCCATTCTCCGGGGGCCTCATTTCAACTTGGGGGTGTTGGAAGGGACCTGCTCACTCAACCTACTTTCTCATTGGCTCAACCGGCAGTGTGGGAGGCTAGAGCATGCTCATTGGCTCAACTGAACTAACTTTTGGAGGGAGGGAACTCTCCTATGGATTCATGAATTACAACCAGAACTGATGAGATAAGATTAGATCATATTCAATGATATGAGGGAAAAAATTTATAACCTTGACTAGGAACCCCCTTTACCCTATATTCCCTTCCCTTATGAAGAAGTATTCTTGGTACAACTATTACCTTCTGGGTATCACTATTACCTTTTCTTCTGGTCGAGTCTTGATGATATGATTCATCCATTAGAACCAAATATATCGCTAGGAATTAATATACCTACCTTTCGGTTCATGCCTATGCTAAATAACTACCTGAAGAACTATACCTTCCTACCTATGCTACCAACCCAATGAAAGATAGCTTATTGTTCTAGGCTTCACCTGGGATACACCTACATACTTAGAGTTCTATATAGGTGATTGTTCCATTTCCAAATTTCTATTATTGGTTTTTTCAGGGATTCATAATACTCATAAAGATAGATTGGAGGAAACGAATGGATTGGATCACAAAGCCACACGTAGAGATATTATGACAATGGAGAGATCGCCAAAAAAAGACGATGTTGAGAGAGCATTAGGGGAATTTTTAGATCTAAAATGGGCCTCCTAAGGAAATTATAAAATAATAGTGGAAATAATAAAATAATATTAGATTACATCATCAAATTTTAGAGGGAAAAAATAATAAAATAATAAAACTATTTTTTCAACTCGTATTTTCAACTTATCTCCCGAAGTTTTTACTCAAATTTCGAGCGGAAAAATGTGTTGGATGTAGAATTTAATTTCTCATCCAAGGAGTACCCATGTTGCATAATTTCGATGGACTATTACACAATAATTTGTCACTGTCCTTGTACTCCCCGTTCCTTGATCCTGGAGGACCCATATAGTGACCCTTGTGTACTTTCCAAGCATGGAATACATACCCCTAAACCACATTTTGTCTACCAAATCATCTCCCTTTACAATTTTTCTAAAGATTCCTTGTAAAAGCTGGAATTTCAAATTTGGTGTTGTTTCTCAGTGTTTGACCCACGCCGATAGCAGAGATTTACACTCAGGCCCGCGCCGATCGGCGCTCTATCCTAATGTTGGACCTGTGCCGATCCTGTTTTGGAAAGTTTTTTAAAATAGAAAGGAAGCTTCCGTGACTAGAAGCTTCTTGAGGCGGCAAGTTGGAATTTTTTATGAGGATATGGCCGAGGAATTCCCCTTTGGGCTTCTTTTTCCCAAGAAATAGGAACTACTCCAAAGGATAAGCTCTTTTTCCCATAATTTGAGGGCCCATAACCTCCTCCTCCATTGTTATATAAGGAGACCTCCTTCAGTTCTACAACTTTAGAGTTTTTAGTTGAACAAATAGTTGAAAAAGTTAGCATAGAGAAGAAGCCATCATAGCTTCGGGAGAACAATGCAGAGTGTGATTGTTTTTGTGTGTTGAGAACATAGTGAGATCTTGGATCTTTGTTCATGAGGGTGTAACAATCATGCTTGGATACAGACTTGCCAAAGGAGAGCCTCAACATCAAGGCTTGGTTGTAAACTCCCCTTGTCTTTATCATAATAAAATGCATCTGATGTTTATCTTCCATTATTTTTTACATCTATAATGAGATTTCTAGCATTCATTGATTAGTTAGATAGGTTTTAATTATTTTATGTTTGTCATGGTTCTACGTTTGTCGCGTTGTCTTGACTGTCTGTACAAGTAATAAAACGTTGATAGTAGCATGTATCGAGTTGGAGAAGACCGACGGATCAAGTAGCTTCAACGGAAGACGACAACATAGCATCATAACAAGGTAGGTCATCTTCCTTGCTCTGAATTTCATTTACAATCTAGGAAGGTAGATGTTAGTATGTTCCCGTAGTTGCTAGACCCACCCTAGGGCTAGAGGGATCACCTCTGTTAGCAGAGGGGATTTACCTGGACAACAAATTGGCGACTCTGCTGGGGAGTTTCCTTTGAGTTTTTCACTCTTTGAGTTCTTAGTCATTTGACGGATTTAGTCGAATGACCATTTCCCTGTTTGTTCCTATGTTTTTCATAAATTACGATCTTTTAGTTTTTTCTTGAAGTGGTGAGTCTGGTCTTGATTGGGAGAAATTCTTTGTTTTTCTTGTTCAGGCATTGCCACTTTTATTTTTCTGACAGTCGTGTTGATTGGTGCTAGTTGTCAGTTAGCAACCCGCGCCAATTGCCCATTGGTGCTAGTTGTCAGTGAGCAAGTCGCGCCAGTTGGCACTAGTTTCATCCACAAAAGTCATGCCAATTTCTGGATGTATGAAAAATTGAAGTTTTTTCCATAAATCCTTCACCAGTGTTTCTTTCCCTTTCGCTCTTTTTCTCTGTATGATTTACTCATTCTCTCCTCTAATTTTTCACTTATGAGCATAGATTACATTGCTCTTTATTCAACTGAAAAGTCTTCTTTCTTGATTTCTTGATGTAAAAGGGAATGAATTCCTTGTTTTGAGCTCATGCTTTGGAAGTCCTTTTTGTGCTTGACCTCATATGTCTTGTAGCCTTTCAAGGAATTTCGTTACAAAGTGTTTAAAACAATGATTGCATTCTTAGTGTGGTTTTGCATCCTTTTTGCATTCATCCTTCCATTAAGGAGATTTGCGTTCATTTATTTTTCATCTCAAATTTTTCTTTTCGTTAAAATTCATTAGATCACATTGCATTGAAAAGTATTTTTGAGATTTATCATTGAACTTAGATTACATTTTTTAATGATTGAAAGCTAAAAAATAGCATTGAGTGCATTCTCTTTCATTAAAAGCATGCATTAAGTAGATTCTCATTTCATCGAAAAATTCATTGAGTGCATTCTTATCATTTCAAAAGAAAAAGGAAATTGTGCATAGATTAAAATTGCATAGTTTTCAAAAAGAAGATTTTGCATATATTACATTGCATAATTCACATCGTTGAATGTTTTAGACTAATTTTGGATAGTGAAAGTCATCTAGTTTGGAAAAAGTTTCGTTTTCAGTTTGTTGTTTGTTGCATCATTGTTTGGAACTCTTCCCTTAACTAGATAGAATTCATCGAATTGAAAGATTTCTTTTCTCATATAGCTGCATATAGGAGATTTTCAAATGACACACGGTAGGGCCTTGAAATCGAAACATAAATTGAATATCAACTTTAAAATTTACTGAATTAACCTAAGGTAGCATTGAAACTTAATGGAACATATAGTAGTCTAAGGTAGAGACGTGTTCTGGCGTCTTTAAGCCTAGTAGTTGTCGCTCGCCATCTGGCTTTAGACAGCGCTAGTATGGAATTGTGCTCCTCGTACCATCGCATATATAAAGGGAGACCCCATTAAATTACAAATCCTTTATCCATAGGAAGCCGAGTATGCTGCCTTTTACGCGTGATATACCAGAAACAACATTCGGGGAGATTACCTGCATGTACGTTAAGTCCTTGGTTGATTTCTCTTTCATTTTTACCAAGGTGTATATGGTAGTTCACGGATATCTGGTACACCCATTTACCTAGATTACCAGAGCAATCAATTTGATCTTTACTGACTCTTTTAACTGAAAATATCATCGAGATCTTGTCCTTTTAAGCTCATGTCGAACCTGAAAGCAATAGAGTCACCTTTTGCTTGTTTATCGACTCTTAAAATATGAAACAACAGAGTCTAGTTTCAGTGTCATAAAATTAACCGCCCACGAAATATTCCCTGTTAAAAGCTATTGTCCTTAGTGTTTTGTTTCAAGGTCATTTCCAATGGCAACTTTTCCGGAGTTCACCAACCAAGAAATCCCCTCCGATGGGAATCTTGGTCCTTTTCCTGCTTTTGGAAATGTTGGTGCTCCTTATATGGCAACGTTTTCCCTTCCCGAGTTAACTGTTGGGTTGCCTATTTGGTTATTTTCAACCTCTATGGTCCCGAATGTCCTGGCTACTGTTCAATCAGTTCCTCCAACTGACCAACGCCATGTTGATTTGAAGGTGGACCTCTCCCATTCTTCGCTTGTTTCTTCATCCTCATCTTCTACTTTGCCTGGTGAAAGCTTGAATTCTAGTACCCAGGTGGCTAAGAAGAAGAAGAAGAAGACTAAGAAGAAGAAGTCTGATAAGAGAGAGGCTAAGGCTGCAGCTACTGCTTCTAAAAAACCTACTCTCGATGAACCTTCTAACCCTTCACGGAAAGTTAATCTCCCTTGCATATTGTGCCAGGGAAACCATCTTCTTCGAGATTGCCCTAGAATTCCCAAGGTGCTCGAAGTATGGTCCAACGGTCGTCTGTCGTTGCCTTTGGATTCTAGGAGTCAGGTTGGGGGCACGTCTTCAGCTAGTGCTGGTAAAGCTCCTAAGAAGCAGGGTAAGTTTGTCAATCCATATAAGTTGTGTGAAGGGAATCATGCCATTCACCTTTGTCTATATATGGATGAAGCCAAGAGAGTTTTGGACAACTTGACTATTTCTGCACTGTGACTTCCAGCTGGTTACCAACAGCTTTCTTTGAGTCCTTCACTAGTTGATTCAACGATCAGTCAAGAGTCATCCTTGCTTGATCCCGCTCCTCCAAAAATTCACCATCATGAATCCATCCTTGAACAACCATTGGTCGTGGGATCAATTGAGTTGGCCACGTCTACGGTGCACCAGGTCTTTTCCGTTGAGAGTGGATCTCACATCCCTCAAGTTTTTCTTGTTTCTTCAGATTCCTCGGAATTTGTTACACTAAAAACAGTCACCTTAACATTCTGCTAACTGTATGAGCTCATTAACACTCATACATACCTCCTATGCAAGTCTTACAACCTTTAATCCTCATGTCAAGCCCTAAAACAAGAAGAAAAACCCTAAAAACTTCTGAAAGAATGGTTACGTAGGTAACATGAAGTCTGTCTGTGTTCCTGGCTTGGGTACGCAGGTAATGCATGGTGTACCTGCGTTCTAGAACGCAGTTTTATTTTGCAATGCCTGTGTACCCTCCTCAAACTCAAAAGGTGAGAAAGTAAAGTTAAAAAGTTGGTTTGAGGTCAATTCTAGAAGGTTCTAGATGAGATTTTTTGGGGATGAGTACGCTTTGATAAGGTGCATGTATCCCTCACCCTAAGGAACTAATCCATTGATGTGAGGAGTATATCCCTTTGAAGGAGGATTATATCCCTTCAAAGGTGGAATCCTAACCTCCTCATCTGCTCTATAAAAGAAGGCATTGGGTAGCCTCAAAGGGTTAGATTTTGGAGATTGAGAATTAGAGTTCAAGCTTTATGAGTGATTGAGTTAAAGTGCTGTCGAGATTTATACTTCTTTCTACTGAGCTTTTGAGAGGAAAGATCACATACCTCTATGTGCTCCTGGAGGAAGAGTGCAAGACTTATCAAAGTAGAGGAGACTCCTGCTTCGGACCCCAGGAAGGCCTTTCAAACATCAAGGCTAAGGTTGTAAGGTTCTTCTGTTATTTTAAGATTAATACAATCAAGTTTTGTTTTTCTCAATAAATTGTCGTTCGATTGTTTATTTCAATAAGCTGTCATTTGATCGTTTATTTCATAGATTCCTTGATCACTATGATAGGTATGTTTTATGATTATTTGTTATACAGGTGCTATTGATATTTTCTTGTTTGTGATTGCAAATCAACGAAAGATGATACTTTCTTGTGAAAAAAGGGCCCTTGTTGCGACGAAGGATTATTGATGCAACGGAAGCACTGCGATCGCAAATAAGCATTTGGATCTAAGGTAGGATCGACACCTTCATAACATTTATTTGTAAAACGAATATATCTAGAGAAAGACAAACTTAGTTGTTCGTTTGTTGCTATATTGTCTTCTGACACTAGGGAGATCGGTCTTGTCCGCAAGAACGATTTATCCGGCCAACAAATTGGCGACTCCGCTGGGGAAAGAAACTTGTTGTTTTTGGTTCTCTTTTATTTTGATTTGAGGAAAAGTTTTTCCTGGTTTTTGATTGATGGATATCTGCCTGGGTAGCTTAGGTTTTCTCTGTTTTTGAAAATTTTGAAATCTTTTACGTTTTTCTTGAGCTTTTCTAGGGACCGCACTTTGTTATTTTGCACAGTGCGGGTAGTTTCACACTTTCCTTAAGTAAACAGTGCGGGATCGCACCTGTTACTTTTGGAAGCATGCAGACCCTGTTAAATTTTTTGAAAAAATTTAGATTTATTTTTTCCATTTTAGTTTAGATTTAATTTAGGATTCTTAGCATCTACCCAGATCTGTATTTTTCTATCAAAAAGTCTTGTTTCTGAATTTCTTTCAGCAATTTTTCATCTCATCAATCTCCATTAAGTTAATTGGGTGTTTTGAGTCTCTTTTTTGAGAAATTCTTAATTTTATTTCCTTTGGTCATTACTTGGAGGTTTGTCTCAGTATTTTCACAATTTTTCATCTTTTTTCTTTTGTTTTTGCAAAAAAAATTCCCCCTCATTCGCCGGGGGGGGGGGCTAAATTGTGTATGAGTGTTAATCGCCTTTGAGTGTTTTTTGATCTTTGGAACTCTCACCCGATTTTCTTGACTTGCACTTGATTGATTCTTAGATTACATTAGAATCATCTTGTGTTTGAGAATTCTCTTGCATAGATCACATTTTCATAATTAGAATTCTCATTTTCAGAATATGAATGAAAAATGTGCATAGATTACATTTGCATACTTTTCAAGTGAATTGTGCATAGATTACAATTGCATAGTTTACATTCTGAAAAATCAATCGTAGATTTAGATCAACTTTCTTTGATTCGAATTTAGATGTTTTTATGCTTGTTTTAAAAACAAAAAAATATAAAAAAAAATTTGGGATTGATTTTCATTAGTTTTTCTTAATGAAATTAGTGCATTAGAGAATTTGTTATATTTTCTCTTAGCGATCAATTTTTTGCATTGTTGGAAGTGAATGGAAACTCTCTCCTTACTTTAGTTAGGATTCAGCGAATTGAAAATATTACATTATCATATTCGATTGCATTCAGTTTTGGGTCGGGTCATAACACCATTGGTTTCATATCCATTTACCCTTTTGAGTAATAACAGCCTAAATAACACAGTGCTTAATTAAATTTATCTAGTAATTTTTACATTTTTAGGGTTCTTTCCACCAATATAGCTTAGGATTAGTGCTTTGGAATAGGTTGTAGTTAACTTTCCAAAGCAACTAAAACAAACAAGTAGATAAATCTTGCGATAGGAAATAAATCCAATTGTAATTTGTACATTCTGGGAAGCTTCTCTTAAAGGAGTCAATCACGAGATCATGTCCGAACCTTTGAGACAATAAATTATGTTTCATTGGGGAAGATAGAAGATTTTGCGCGCATTACAAACGGTAAACCTCGGATTAACCATTGTCGAGGAGCCTGGGGACACTTGTTGGTAAACCTCAGATTGACCATGTTGAGGAACCTTCAAGGGGATTGAGCTTTGTTACTCTGCCCTTGCGTGTGGAATCGGATCATAGACTGTTCCCCTAGTTGTATTTGTTACTGTTGGTAACCTTAGTGTCCATAAAATTTAGATTATTTCCTAAGGTGACGGTGAAGGAAAGATCTCACTGTACCTGGAGCAGATGTCGACTAGACTCACTTAGACTCTTTGGAGGGTTCTCTTCACTCGAGATGGTTTTGTGAAGAAACTTGTGCCAGTCTGTTTCATTAAGCAGGTTGTCGGGGTAACTGTTCCAACCGCCCTTTCTGTATTAAATTCTACGATGTTGGATTTCATCACCAACTAGTGTTTTTAGTACTGGAAATTACTATTTGTGTGTGGTTTGACTCCTAGATTTGATAGCGCGTGTTAATTTGTTTGTTTTTACTTTTAGAGACCATAGGTGTGAATTGTGAATTTTAATTGTTAGGTGTGAATTGTGAATTGTTAATTTTAGTTTTAAATTGTTAATAAAATTGACTAAAGTTGAATATAATGACAACTGTTCCAGAATTTACCAACCAAGGAATCCCTCTTAATGAGAATCCTAGTACTTTTCCTTTCTTTGGAAATGTTGGTCCTCCTTATATGGCTACTTTTTCATTACCTGGATTTACAATAGGTTTAACGATATGGTTATTTTCAACTTCGTTGGCCCCGAATACTCCAATTGTTCCACCTCAACCAGATGCTTCACCTCAATAGAGTACACCATCTCAAAATCACCAACCTTCTGTTGACCCTTTACCTTCTTCGCCTAATATTTCTTCCTCCATTTCTTCCTCTTCGCTTGGTAAAAGCCTTGATGCTAGTAACCAGGTGGCTAGGAAGAAGAATAAAGGGAAGAAGAAGAAGAAGAAGCAAGCAAGATAAGAAAGAAGTCAACCAACCCACCATGGCTGTAAGTGTTAGTTGTGTTGAGGAAACCTCCAACATGCATCGTAAACCCAAATACCCTTGTAGGCTTTGTAAGGGTGACCACTTCCTTATCAATTGTCCCAGTATTCCAAAGGTCTTTGAAGTATGGTCAGAAAAATCTCATCAACTTTCCCTTGATACATCAACCAGTGATAGTTAGGTTCCTGGGAAAAAGGGTAAAGTTAGGTTTCCTTGTAAGTTATGCAAAGGGAGTCATCAAACTCACATTTTCCCTCGCATGGATGAAGCCTCAAAATTATTGGAAAACCTTACTGTTCCACAACAATAATTTCCAACTGGTTACTGTAAAATTTCTCCCAACCTACCGTCAACTAACGAAGTGATTGATCTAATTTCAAGTACACTCGATCCCACTCTTCCATTGGAGAGTGAAACTCATATCACTCAGGTTGATGATCCATTAGTTGATCAAGTGGTCGATTTGATTTCACATTCGGTCGATCCCATTCTCCCTCTAGAGAGTGAACTTCATACTGCTCAGGTTCTTCTTGTTACATCAGATTCTTCTACGCTAGGGGGCATTTCACCTGTTTCTACAGAACCCCCTCCAAGTACTGAGGTCTTTTCCTTTGATTAGAATATACTGACAGAACCTCGTCTTCCTTCCTCCATCCCTTTCCAAATCATTGTGAAGTTTGGTGGTAGGGACATACACCGCACACAGGTAGATGAAGGTGCTTCTGTTAGCATTTTATCCTCAACTACTTGGAAAGCTTTGGGTTCCCCTCAGCTTGTGCCCATTACGCAGAATATGAAAGCTTTTAACAGAACCATTAGTGAACCTTTAGGGATCCTTCCTAAGTTTTCTATTACTTTTGAAGGTAAAACTGTCTGTATTGATCTTATGGTAGTTCGAGGCCCCTTGGATTTCAATTTACTCCTTGGGCGAGACTATGTCTATGCAATG
Organism: Pinus albicaulis; assembly: GCA_034641835.2. Lineage (NCBI taxonomy): Eukaryota > Viridiplantae > Streptophyta > Pinopsida > Pinales > Pinaceae > Pinus > Pinus albicaulis. Next base: position 14,989,804 of record CM076570.1, on the reverse strand, counting down.
AAAGTTGTCGTATCGACACTCTTTCGTGTGATGTCTTTCCCTCACAACGAAAATATTGTGACTGTAGACCAGCTTTCGTTCCCTAGTCTTGTTTCAACTACCAATTATCCGACATCCCTGAATGTTCCTTATACGCAAGTGGTATCTACCCTGACACGGGTTAATTATGTGGAAACTAGTCCCATGTTTTCAGTTACTGATGTAAGTGAGCCTCTCACTGTTTTCTCGTCTTACTTTGACTTAGATCCGGTAATTGACATGGAAAAATCTATGGGATTACTTGAACATGATGTTCTTATCCATTTTGAGTCCCTTGACATGCGTTCTTCCAAAGAATTGTTCTTCCATCTGACGAAGACCTCTTGGAAGCCATGATCAAGGTGTGTCCATTGACATGTGTTTCTTCCAGTTGGAAGCCATAATCAATTCAGATACAAGGAAATTTCTTTTTCCTGTGCCAACCTCATTAAAAAATTAATCAGTGGCCTCTTGAGGAGAGTTCCTTTTATTGTGTCAACCTCGTTAAAAAATGAATCAGTGAGTGTGAGGAGAGTTCCTTTTACAGTGTCAACCTCATTAAAAAATGAATCAGTGGCCTCTTGAGGAGAGTTCCTTTTACTGTGTCAACCTCGTTAAAAAATGAATCAGTTAGTGTGAGGAGATTTCCTTTTACTATGTCAACCTCGTTAAAAAATGAATCAGTTGGCGATGAGGAAAGTTCTTTTCCTGTTTCAACCTCATTAAAAAATGAATCAGTAGGTAGATTGTAGAGAGTAGATTAATAGATTAGAAATAAGTAGTTTATGAGGATGGTTCCTGTTACTGAGTCAACCTTGTTAAAAAATGAATCAGGTATGAGGATAGTTCTTTTCCTGTGTCAACCTCATTAAAAAATGAATCAGGTATGAGGATAGTTCTTTTCCTGTGTCAACCTCGTTAAAAAATGAATCAGGTATGAGGATAGTTCTTTTCCTGTGTCAACCTCGTTAAAAAATGAATCAGTGGGTCAAAGGATAGTTCTTGTTACTGAGTCAACCTCGTTAAAAAATAAATTAGGTATGAGGAAAGTTCTTTTCCTGTGTCAACCTCATTAAAAAATGAATCAGTAGGTTATATAGGTAGATTGTAGAAAGTAGATATGAGGATAGTTCTTTTGCCTGTGTCAACCTCATTAAAAAATGAATCAGTTGGTCTGAGGATAGTTCATGTTACTGAGTCAACCTCTTTAAAAAATGAATCAGGTATGAGGATAGTTCTTTTCCTGTGTCAAACTCATTAAAAAATGAATCAATGGGTCAGAGGATAGTTCTTGTTACTGAGTCAACCTTGTTAAAAAATGAATTAGGTATGAGGACAGTTCTTTTCCTCTGTCAACCTCTTTAAAAAAAATGAATCAGTAGGTTATATAGGTAGATTGTAGAAAGTAGATGAGAGGAAAGTTCCTTATACTGTGTCAACCTCGTTAAAAAATGAAACACATTGCCATGAGCATAGTTCTTTTCCTGTGTCAAGCTCGTTAAAAAATGAAACAAATCCTCCCCTAATTGAGTCGAGTCTTTGACTAGATATCATAAATGTTAAGTCATATATTTAGGTTAGTTATTTCAGTTTTTGCATAATTTTCTTATAGTTTTAGATCGGGTCTTTCATATGATCTCATAAATGAACCTTCATTCCATCCAACTATTAATTACCAGCAGTATACTTAGTTGAATGAAATGAAGCTGGGGGGGCATGCGCTCTAACAGTTACGCTTAGGGGGCATCAAGCACAATTTTCTCTCTGTTTCAAGCTTGTGTAAAAATTAAACCACTCTGAAGCATAGTTTTTCTCTGTTTCAAGCTTTTGTAAAAATGAAACCTATCTTGAGTCAATTTCGGTTATTTTCAAGACTCGTTAAACTCATGAAAATCTCGAGATTATTTTACTATCTTCATTCTCGTAAAACACATGAAAATGCCGAGTTCTTTCTGTCTTTTCCTTCTCATAAATTAAATTGAAAGTCAGCCACAGGAGTACGTTTTTATCCCTTTTTCGAACTCGCTAAAACTTACGAAAAAGAGAAAGCCATGAGTACATTTTTATCCCTTTTTCGAACTTGTCAAAACTTACGAAAAAGAGAAATCTTGAGTTCTCTTTTAAGCCCTTTTCAGACTCTCTAAAAATGAAAATATTGTCGAGTAATTGACTATTCGAACTTGTTAAAGTAAATGAATGATTGTCCTTTCAGTATAAGTTTACCCCTTTTACGGACTGAAATGGACTATTTACGAAAAAGGTATACGTTGACTAATTATGGTCAATAGAGTTCTCTCCCGCATTATTTTATCATTTTTCGGGCCCGAGAGACTAAATTTACGAAAAATTACACCCATGGATTTTTCTTAAGTTTTTTATTATGACTCCCTAAAATTGAAAAAACATCGAGTTTCTCCTATATTGGACTCGTTAAAATTTAACAGTAAAGGACCTATTCAATTTTAAACAGGAACGAACCGCTCCTTCTTAGGGTTCGAATCTTAAACTAAGTTGGACTCATCCAAAGGATGAGCTTATAAACAAGCAAATTTTATCCTCCTCAAGCTTGTCAAAAATAAAGAGGTACTTGCTAGAAATGGTGGGGGAAAAGAGAGAAAAACGAACCTGTTTGTTACATTTTGATTATTCGGAAAACCGTTAACCACTCTTGAACACAACACTTTTGTTCACCTGGGTTGGGAAAATCCTTTGCCTAATAGTTAATCAAACCACATTGAAAGTCTTCAGCCGGTTTCTGGGTATTAGCTTTGGGTCAATTGTCACCAAGCCATCTGCAGTGTCATTATGTGTTCAAGAGGATAGTTCAAACAAACCATTCATTTTCGAAATATTTGTCATCCATTTTGACCATCCCTGAGTCAGTCCTTGCCAATATATTTCTTCAAAACTTGATCTATGATTTTGTGTTGTGGGCTTTCCTATGACGAATCACTTTCTATCAACAACAGCTCATTATCTAGGAAGTTGATCCCGAAATTGTCAGTACCTTGAAATCTGCATGCCTCAATGGTAGGTTTCTCGCCTTCGACGATAGGTTACATCATTGACCTTCGATCGAACGATTCCGTGATGTGTTCGACTTCAGCTCATTCATTCACATTTCATGGATTGTACTGAGTACTTTGAGAACCATTGACATTACTGGTGGTTACTCTCACACTTGTTAACAGTTTACATCATTGACTGGTAATCAAGTGGTTTCTACCATGTTTGACTTCGACACATTTAATCGCATGGATAGAATCGTACTAGTTCGGGAAGCAGAAATCAAGACCCTGGATCTAGTTTCCACCATCCAGGCTGCAAGGAGTTTTATTATTATACTGTAGGCTATTCATTACAGATGTCTATGCCCATGCTGTGTCTACACTATTGATGTAATATTAAAATAATTTCTGTATCAAAACAAGTTTAGTTAGTTTTTGATCTGAGTATGGGAATGCCTACCTCAGCGATGATATGATTACATATATATATTTTGCATTGAATGTTTTTACAGGTTCTGACCGGGGTGTCCATAGGATGATCCTTGAAATGATAAAGTACTTCACTCTTCATATATGACAAACTTCATCTTCATCTATTTCAGACTTCGCACTTTAGGGGGCAATCTGTTACACTAAAAAATGTCACCTTGACATTCTGCTAACTGTATGAGCTCATTAACACTCATACATACCTCCTTTGCAAGTCTTACAACCTTTACTCCTCATGTCAAGCCCTGAAACAAGAAGAAAAACCCTAAAAACTTCTAAAAGAATGGGTACACAGATAACATGAAGCCTGCCTGCGTTCCTGGCTTGGGTACACAGATAATGCATGGCTTACCTACGTTCTAGAACGCAGTTTTATTTTGCAATGCCTGTGTACCCTCCTCAAACTCAAAAAGGTGAGAAAGTAAAGTTAAAAAGTTGGTTTGAGGTCAATTCTAGAAGGTTCTAGATGAGATTTTTTGGGGTTGAGTACGCTCTGATAAGGTGCATGTATCCCTCACCTTAAGGAACTAATCCCTTGATGTGAGGAGTCTATCCCTTTGAAGGAGAATTCTATCCCTTCAAAGGTGGAATCATAACCTCCTCATCTGCTCTATAAAAGGAGGCATTGGGTAGCCTCAAAGGGTTAGATTTTGGAGATTGAGAATTAGAGTTAAAGCTTTATGAGTGATTGAGTTGAAGTGCTGTTGAGAATTAGAATTCTTTCTACTGAGCTTTTGAGAGGAAAGATCACATACCTCTATGTGCTCCTGGAGGAAGAGTGCAAGACTTATCAAAGTAGAAGAGACTCCTACTTCGGACCCCGGGAAGGCCTTTCAAACATCAAGGCTAAGGCTGTAAGGTTCTTCTATTATTTTAATATTAATACAATCAAGTTTTGTTTTTCTCAATAAATTGTCATTCGATTTTTTAATTCAATAAGCTATCATTTGATCATTTATTTCATAGATTCCTTGATCACTATGATGGGTATGTTTTATAATTATTTTTTATACAGGTGCTATTTAATATTTTCTTGTTTGTGATTGCAGGTCGACAAAAGACTACACTTTCTTGTGACCAAATAACTCTTGTTGCGACAGAATAACTATTGTTGCAACGAAAGAACTCTTGTTGCGACAGAAGGATTATTGTTGCGACGGAAGAACTACTGATGCAACAGAAGCACTACAACTGCAAATAAGAATTTGGATCTAAGGTAGGATCGACACCTTTATAAAATTTATTTGTAAAACTAATATATTTAGAGAAAGAAAAAATTAGTTGTTCGTTTGTTGCTAGATTGTCTTCTGACACTAGGGATATCGGTCTTGTCCACAAGAACGATTTATCCGGCCAACAGACTTGGAGAAAGATTCTCCTATCCCTATATCCCAGGAAGCTACTCTTTCGCCTCCCATGATGGAGGTCCCAGAGGATACTCCTTCTGCCTCCATGATGGAGGTGACGGAGGATTCTCCTTCTTCTCCCGTAACACCAGGGGAAGACCATCTCGGTTCGATGGTAGCCCCTCCAAGTAGTTTGGTCACTTCCTTCGATTGGGGTCGATTCGCAGGCTATCTCCTTCCTTCTTATGTGCCCTTTGAGATCACGGTACAAGCCTCCCATCTGGTCGTACCTAGCACCATTATAGATGAAGGCACGTCTGTTAGTATTTTATCCTCAACTACTTGGCAAGCTTTCGGTTCGCCGCCGCTTGTGCCTGTTACACAGAATCTGTTGGCGTTTAACAAAAGAACTAGTCAACCGTTAGGGATCCTTCCGAAGTTGCCTGTTACTTTGGGAGGGAAAACTATCCATATGGACATGATGGTTTTTCTTGGCCCCTTGGACTTTAATTTACTCTTGGGCTGCGATTATACTTATGCCATGGGAGCGCTTATCTCCTCCCTCTTTCGTGTGATGTGTTTTCCGCACCAAGGTCGGATCATGACCATCAATTAGCTTGCATTCTTTGGTCCTTATATGGCAGCTAGTCCACCATCATACCTGTTAGATATTTATCCACCGGTTGTGTCATCCTCACTGCATGTAAATTATGTGGCTACCTATCCTGTGCCTGTATTCAGTGATAGTGCCATTGTACATCATGTGCTGGGGGCATTGGGTCCAGAATTCCAAGATGTTTTCCTTCCATCGAACGGGAAAACCTTGGAAGCTATGACTTCTTATTCATTATGATGAGGTTTGTCGAAGCATGGTTCATCTGCTTGTCTCAAGCTCCTTAAACCATGAAACAATGTCTGTCGGAGCATGGTTCATCTGCTTGTGTCAAGCTCCTTAAACCATGAAATAAGGTCTGTTGGAGCATGGTTTGTCTGCTTGTGTCAAGCTCCCTCAAAATGAAATAAGGTCATTCCGAGGACGGTTCATTTACTATGTCAACCTCGTTAAAAAATGAATTCAGATATGAGGATAGTTATTTTACTATGTCAACCTCGTTAAAAAATGAATTAGTTCTTGAGGATAGTTCTTTTAATGTGTCAACCTCATTAAAATAATGAAACACATTCCCGTTCAATTCGAGTCTTTGATAAGATCTCGTAAAATCCCAGTCAATTCTTTCTATTGATATCGTAATTTGAACCTTCACTTCATCTGCTTATGGACTGAAGCTTGGGGGGCATGTCACCATGCTGGGGGCATGCTTACTTTTTTCAAGCATAGTTTTTTTCTGTTTCAAGCTTGTGTAAAAATGAAACCGGTTTCAAGCATATTTTATTAAAGTTTCAAGCTTGTGTAAAAATGAAACAATCTTCAAGAAAAGTTTCTTGATTTCAAGCTTGTGTAAAAATGAAACCACCTCCATTTTACCTCTTGTGATGGCCATTTTATCAGCCTGTTTTTTCCAGATGAGCCTTGGTTTTCTCACTACATCGTCATTATCTTCTTGGCCAATCATACGTCTTCACTTGGTTGTTTTACCCATTCCTGAGGAACCACTGCGATGAGTGGTCTTGTTAGCCAACCTCTTAACCTTTATTTTTTTTGAGCAGTTCCACCATTACCGGAACCAGTTGCTACCCTTAATACCACTCGTTCCTCCAGGAGGAGTCATCTTTCAACTCTTTTCTAACTCTTGAAAATTGAAAAGATTGCCGAGACTCTTGTCATTTTGAACTCATTAAATGGTTGTGAAACGATATCTACCCAGTATACGTTTACCCATTTTTCAGGCTGGGATAGATTATTTACGAAGAAGGAATACCCTAGCGTGTCTCAAATAGGATGTTTTCTCAGACATAGTTTTCTACCTTTTGGATCTGAGGAACTATCTACGAAAAGGGATTGCTGGAGTTTTCTTTTCCGCCTTATTTTCAAACTCTCTAAATATGAAAAGATACCTATTTCTCCCTTTTTCAGACTCGTTAAAACTGATGACATCGGACTTCGTTGTTATGACGTTACTCGAGTTCCTCCTTCCTAGGGCTCGTAAAATGTACTAGGTTGGATTTTTTCAAAGGAAAAACTTATATGACAAGCATATGCTATCCTCTTCAAGCTTGTGTAAAAATAAAGAGGTACTCGCCAGAAATGTTGGGGAAAATGGAAGTTATTCGTCAGTTGTGTCGTCAGTATCTCACTCTTGAACATGACACTTGTATGCAGTTCGTGTCGGGTTGGGATATCTTCATTCTCTCACTTTGCCTCCATCGGTTTTGGAAATCTGTTTGCCTCTCATTTGGTTACAAATCTTGTTAAAATGACCTCTGATCCTATTTGAGTCAAATGCTACCAAATTCTAGAGTCATGTCGCTGATATGTTAAAGAGCAAATCCTTCTGCAGTTTGTACATTCCTTGATCCTCTATTTCAGTCTTGATTCACACTCATATTAACTTCTCTGTTTCGTGTCGATGGTGTGGGATTCATTATGACCCTCCTTTGACAGATCGATTCCCGTCGACTTCAACTCATTATCCGGGAAGTTGATATAGAGACTCCTTTCTGGTACCTTAGAGCTTGCATGCCCTAATGGCAAGTTCTTCGCATTCGACAATAGGTTCACATCATTGGCCTTCAATCGGGTGATTTCACAGGTGTTCGACTTCATATCACTGTTCACATTCCGTGGATTGTACTAGTAGTACCTTGAGAGCCATTGACATTATGGGTGGTTTCTCTCGCACTTGTTAACGGTTCACATCATTGACAGGTAATCAAGTGATTTTCTAGCATGTTCAACTTCAACACGTCTATTCACATGTTGGAATTTGTACTTTGATTGGGTGGTGTTGGAGTGCAATACCCTGGGCTTCGATCACAAAATTCCAGGTTACGAGGAGTGATGAGTCATTCATGATTATATACATGATTCTTTAGATGGATGGCTGCGACCATGCTGTGGGTTCTCTTGTTTTGATCCTCTCTATACGGATGGTTGTGCTCATACTGTGGATCTATTTCATATTATCCCTTCATTTGGATGGCTGCGTCCATGCCAAGGATCCATGCACATGATCCTTTTCTTGATGGATAGCTGTGACTATACCATGGATTCATGTATTTTCATCAGATATTTCAGTTATGTATATGTATCTATGCTTGATTTGCAGGTCTCCCAACAGCAGTGTTTGGTTCCTTGCACGTACTTGTAAAGCATTTCACCCCTCACTCATGTTCTAACTTCATACTTTAGGGGGCATCTGTTAAATAGTAATTTTTCACTGTCATTGTACTCCCCGTTCCTTGATCCTGGAGGACCCATGGCTTCAGAGAGACCATGCCTAGATGATCACTGATTATACCCTCGCTTCCTCTGCTTTGGAGAACAATCCCACCAAATTCAGCAAGCTTCTAAGAAAGCTCATCCCATTCGGTGTAAAAAGAGAATATAAGGAGGTGTTCCTAACAAAGAGAATCCAATTTTTTACACAGCCAGACAACACAAGTTTTGACACTAAATAGCATAAGGGGTCCATATAATATCTGACCTAGACAGACTGGCCTAGAATGCATTGTTATAAATGTAGAGTTGACAACACCACCGTGAGACATATCTTATTTGCATTAGATTTTTTAGTCTCGTAATCCAATAAGATAAGATATGGGATACATAGTAGATGGACCTTTCCCCAGGAGGGGTGATCTCATCTAGCTACTTGAGTAAGTCTTCGTCGAAGAGTAGGAACTAGTTAGTATGTTAAATTCTATTTTTAGTATTAAGTGTAGGTATAGAAAGAAATAACTATTTAGTTTTTGTGTTGGTATAGGAATTGATAACTCTTTAGTCTCAGTAAGTTAGGGTTTAGATCTCATTTAGTTAGAGTAGGAATGTTCTCTTAGAAAGGTTTATATGTGAGATCTATATTTGTAGGTCTTAGATAATTAGAATAGGTATTTTTTATTCCTTCATATTAGTAATGAGAATTTAGGAGTTAGTTAGGTTAGATTCTTTAGGGAAAGTGAGAGTCTTCAAGAATAAAGTGGGTTCTGAGAAACGATAATAAGCTTATATTCTAAATACGTATTAGGAGGTCTAGGTTATATTTTTAGAGTATTAGGTTCTATTGGTATTAAGAAGGTTAGTATATAAGGGATAAGATAGCTTATATTCTTGCTCCTATTTCTCTTACTTACTCTTATCTCTTAAGGATTGAGAATTGAGGAGTGAAGGTTCTATTCTTTAAAGTAAAGGTTAGAGTATTCAGGAAGTAAGATAGCTTAGAAGTTTGTAGGTTCATGTGTGATGTGTTTAGGATATAATACATCCTAATGTATACATCACTACATGCAATGGCATTATACATGGAGATGCTAACCTACCACCACTTACAAACTATGCTACTACATTTGCTCCTAGTGATGCTCCCCCTCCAACTCCTCCTCAAAACAATGCACGTCCCCATAATGTTGCATAGCTTGCATGCCTGAACACCTAAATATTCAATGTAATCATATTCCATGATTATTTACCTTTATCATAAAAAATATAATATATGTCATATTTTGAGAATTTCTTCCCGAGATTTACTAAATCATGGCATGTATTAGCTACTAAATACTCATGTATAACCATCACAATTAGACGTACCTCTAGATACTCATGCCCATCATATTTCCACAAGGATACTTGTTAAGAAGAGGATTTAACCACAACAAATCATCCTATTAGGTTACCCACACTTTGCATTTGATCCCTGTGTGATGCCATCTTATAACTCGTTGATCACTATGCATGATGCTACTCTTTACATTAAGTGTACATATAGCCCTTATTATGTTAAGCATGTCTTTATTGTTTATGACTCTAGAGTTAATGTGGTTTCCTATGGTGTAATTCTAAATATGCATTCTCTTAATGTAGACATTTAGGTTTCTAGAAGTTGTTTTCATGCCTATGACTCACATGAGATCATCCTGCTTTCGATAGTCTAAGTGAGCATACTGTCTCCTGGGTGTAGTTGAAGGTGAAGGATCATAATGGATCAATACTCTTGTTGCTACTAACTGACTCACTTTCCCTATCGGCAGGGTTTCTTCTGCTAGTCCCTGGTTTTCCACTCAATGCTTTAGGTTTGACCAAGTGCTCTTATCTCCTACTACCTCTCTTTCCGGGCAAACTAACCTATTAATCTGTGGGTTGCCACTAAGCACTTGCTGGTCTTCCACTATAGGTTAAACAAAGTGCTCTTGTCTGGCTTACCATATGACGTTATCTTTGTCTATCTATAGTAAAGTCTATCTTACCAGCACTTTCTGTGTTTCCACTAGTAGGATTGAATGACATTCTCCCTAATCCTTTATCTACCTCTCTAACTGGAACTTGCCAGGACTAACTGGTAGGTGTGGGTTTGACTAACTGCAGTAAGTCTTACTTACGTAATGCAGTAGCCTCTCTCTTATGCGCTACCAGTTGTATGGTCTAAATCAATAATGTTGTAGGTCTCTCATAGCCACCCAATATTTTGGTTAGATTTTCCACTACTATTGTTTCTTCTACACTGTACCGACTGTCTTTCTTTTGCCTTTGGGGTTTGAATAATGTTCCGGGTAGATTTACACTTCCCTACCAATCTTCCTTCTATTCTAAGCTATATATGGTCGTATATAAGTCAAGCCTTTTTATGAATGGGTATAAGGCTTTTATTCCAACTACTACCTTTCTATTTGAGTTTGAATGAATGAGGGAGGGGGTAGGTAAGGACGATGAAGGTACAGGATGATATAAGGTACAGGATGAGGTAGGTATAGTTAGCACTCTTAGTTAGTAACTCCTTCGTGAAGTACAGGGTGATTAAGGTATAGGGGAAGGTACAGGTGTTAGCCAGCCAGAGCCATATTTAAAGAGAGGTGACTCTCCATCTGCCCCCATATATCTAAGGTGGAGGTAAGCCCCATATCTCTACCTACATTAATGAGTAAAGGAATTAAGTAGCTATTAGGTAATTAAGGTAAGAGATCCATCTATCTATTAAGCTTGCCTCCCTTCCCTAACTACCATGCCTATCAAGCTCCCTTATCTCATTCATATACGATTCCTTCAAGGCGGTTTATGCTAGGCTAGCCCTTTGGGGATAATAGTTAGTAAGGTAGGGGAAGCAGGCATAGCCCCTATCTACGAAGAATATCCCTCCACTTATTCCCTCCTGACAGGATTGAAAACATGAATAGCATGCCTGGCCCTTAGGGAGCTCCTTCAGACATATTATCAAGGCCAAACAGGTAGGATGGGTTCGCCAATCAGGTCTTTCCACGAAGTGGGTAAGGTAAAGTCAGGCCTTGAATGGGGAAGTTCAATGAATCCGTACGAGCCGGGCGATAGGAAGGACTCCTTACTACTCATGGTTCAATCCAAACTATCTCTATCCTTCCCACAGATACTTTCCCATAGAGATAGGTAGATACTTTCCCGCTCTATACTATCCCTATATATACTATTCCTATTAATTGAAGGACGAAAGGCCCGCCTGTAAACAATAAGATGATTTATAGATGAAAGGCCTTGTCTGTTGGTTGGCTGGGGTGAGTAATTTGTTATCGAGAAGACAATTCTAAACTAAAATAATGACATACTATCCTCTACCATATCACTTCCTTATTCTTGTCCTTGTTACCATATTTCCACAATGCCACTCAGAGGCCCCTTCCATTGAATGTTCCACCGAGCTCTGGAAAATAGCGTAGATAGATATATTTTTCTCGTTCTTTTCAGTTAATATTTTTGTAAATGGCAAAGAGAAAATGCATCCTCTTAGATAGATATAACAAGGCTTCAGCTCTAAAAGAAATTGAAAGAATCAAGATCCTGAGGCTACCTCTACCCTATTGGAATATCCTGTATCGAATACTTCCCAGCAAGCGTTGAAATAAGATAAATTTTCGTGTTATGAAATGCTGACCTCCTAAATATTCTTCATTGATTACACCTTTTAGACTAATTGGTCTTTGTCAAGTCCGGTTACAGGGGTTTCAAGATCATCTCTTAAAATCCATCGTAGTTGGAGTCGTCACTATACTTGTTCGAAACAATAAAACAAAGAGTTAGTTCTCCTTTTTCTATTTATTCTTCCCACCTAGCCTTTAATTTCTAGCTATCTACCTTACTGACTGAATGAATGTTTTAGTTTACTAAATCCTCTAGTTGCTCATGATAAATCAGAAGGAAATGAACCGGTCTCCCGCTTGAGTTCTCATGGATCCTGGCCAAATAGAATGTGATTCTTCCTTTATATATGACGATGATATTCAATAATTGTCTTCTACCAGGGAATAACTCCATGTTCAACTAGAATTTCCTTTGAATGAAACTACCTCTCACACCTCTCTTTTCATCCATTCCTTTCCCCCAACCCTCCCGGAAATAAAGGAGCAGGAAAGCCCTCAGGAAAAGGTCCTGGGAAAGATAGAAAGCATATAGGATATATTATTATTTTTCAAAGGCATCTAGTAGTATTACATTGCGTTGCACCAATAGATATAGATATTGATAGGCAGATGTGTTTCTCCTACCCACAAATGGATGAATAGAAAGAAAGAGTGTAAAGTACATCTTTTCATGAGGTTGCTCACGAGTGCGAAAATAAATAATAACTGACACCACGTCTACCACTGTAGCATATGATGCATGACGCAATATGATTTCACATACTGGCCCATCACAATATAGAGGAATCGTATCGTATCACGTCTTATTGTAGTTTCCGGAGTGACTATCCCAAACGAACAAGGACACATAGATCTAGATCGGAGCGGAACATAGGGAGAGGAGCTAGAAGATGGAAAGCTGTGTTATAGGTGACATCCTTACTTTTTCCTATATTATGCTCAGGGTTGTCTTCCCTCTTGAATTTGAAACTACTCTCTTTCTTTTCCAGTTCACTAAGTGTGAAAATTTCGAGGCTTTTATACGTTGGCGATCCATAGAGAAACTCTCCCTATGGTGGTCAGTGTGCCTTTCCAACTCCATTGATTGGGGGGGATATATTCAGACGAAAGAGATATAGGCACAGTAATTACACTTTAGTAGACAATGCATATATTATATATGTAATTATGCTTTCCTGATGACTTTTCATGAATTATTTCACGAACGTATTAGGGTGATAAACTTAATGTACCTCGATTTCCCTCTTTTTATCGACATTCCGTCATGGTCAATCACTTTCAGATTTGATATTTTCGCACCAACTAAAAAGCTAACAAGCAATATATTGACTCCATATAGCCCCCATCCATCCACCCTACCCTGTTTCATGCACCCAACCTCGCTTCCACCCGCGCACACATGCATTTCAAAATCAAGCTAACTTGTCCCGCCAGCCTAATCCATCCATCCTTCCCTGTTTATCCTCCCAGATTTCTAGTTCTATTATCCTCATGTGTTTATATTCGATATTCACTTATAAACTAGAAGATGAGATAAGAGTTTTACCCCATGTTCCCAAAATTCCAGTCATAACCATAGATCAGAGCCAGTGGTCAGAGCCAACCAACCATAGTTAGTTCTCTTAGCCGATAGCTAGAAGTCATTTCCAGGAGTACCATTGATAGGAGAGGAGCCATTGCTAGGAATATCATTGACAGGATAGGGGTTATTTCAAACCAGTCCCAATCATACCAGTCTTAGCCATCCAGTCTCATTGTCAACCAGCCGATAGCCTATTGCCAATCAGTTAAACCAGAAGGTCATTGCCTGTCATAGCCAGATATCATACGCCATATACGATTGTGACAAGGATTTAACCCATTGATACAATGAATTAGGATTATGTTACCATCCATGTTCCCACCTGAAGATAATACATTGAGTCATGTATGTTGTTGACTTACGAGCATATCTATTGAGGCATGTTACCAACAGACGAGATATTGATGCCAAGTTTCCAACAGATGGAAGGCCACTAGACAATGGGTAAGTCCTTTTTTCCAGACCACAAGAGAAGGTACCCATCATTGGAGAACCACCATTTAAACACTAGAATCCATTCAATAGATCTGAGTGAGAAGAACCGTTCCAGCATACCCAAACTTACTGCATTGTTTACTATCTTGGGTTGGACTAAACGGGACGAAACAATAGGAATTAGGTTACTACGTAGCTGGACTAGATGAAAGGAATAATTATTCACTTACATGCATGCGTTAATTCACTTTTTGATCATCGGATGCCATTCAAACATAGCCGCCCCACATACCATCAAATGGAGCACCTGAAATAACCACCGACATAGCAAAGACAGAGCAGCCAAACATAGCCATAGATCATTGGAAGAAGGTCATAACAACCAATTATAGCTGATTGCCAAGCATAGCCATAGCAACCATACCCAAGAGAGAATAAACCCATTGATACACCAAATGATAAGTTTATTATGCTTATCGTCATTCTCATGGTAACTTGGGACCTTCTCCTATCAGCCGGTGAGTGATCCTTCTCCTGACGACCATTCCTGGGTAACTCATGTCATCTATAGTGAATATGGGGGGCCTCTCTATCGGGTATGGCGTGATGGGGGCTCTTTTATTGGGTATGATGAAAAATTGGAATAATCGTGTATAATGAACATAACCTCTCCCTTCGGGGGTAGCACATAGTTGCGTCATTCACAGCATGCACCCTCGTCCCTTGCACATAGTCGTTGACTGCACATGGCCCCGCGACATGGTAGCACCTCATTGTTGCACCTATGTATAGCCCCTGTTAGTAGCACCTATTTTTTAAAGCCCCTCTCCCTGGCTCTAGTCTCAAGCCCCTTCCCAGTCTCTATTCCCTCCCCTCCCTGAGGTCGAGTTCAATACTTATAATGGTTATTCATAATGGGAAATGAAAGAAAACAAAAGTTGGCATGGGTAAATCCAGCAGATCCAGGTGTCATACTGGTAAATTGAGTAAGAAAAGGTGGCATGTCTATTTGGATCATGAGCATGAGCCTAGTCTATCGAGATGGGAAATTCACTAGTTTAAGGGTGGCATATCAGTGAGAAATTATATGCCTTGAAGTGGAAATTTTGAGAGTGGAAATGCTTCCTCGCCTTCCTATCGTCGGGCGATAATTTCAGACGTTTAAGTGAATAATGTTAGTAAATGGATTTGCATGGATTTTAGATCTTGCTTTAGGTAATTTCCTTACACGGTTGGTCAATTCGTTGAGAAATTTTGTTTCACCCCTTGCTCCCCATGATCGATTGCTGGATGGCATAGATTCCCATTCCCCCATCCTACAGTTAGACAGGTTTGATCATTGGAACTACCTTCTTGAATTAAGGAACTACAACAAGACCCCTCATTTTGGATGGATTGATAGTAAGAAGACAAACATGGAGAGGTATAGATTTATTTGAAAACGTGCTCGAAGAATATCATATACAAATCAGATAGCTAATTATATAAGTAATTATGCTGCTTGACTTATTACTTGACATGAAGGAAGGAAGTATTTCACGAACGTGTAGAGAGGAGATAGACCAACCCTTCCTACCTAGAGTAGCACCACCTCTTTTGTGCAGCACCTTTGGGTAGCACCATTCTAGCACTTCTCCCTGGCTCTATGACCTAGCCTCTTATAATCCTAGAACTTCAAGCCAAGTACATTTCGACCAATCCACCTAGTACGCCTAGTCTGAGTAAGGCACTTGCCAAGGAAAGGACAACCACTTGTACACTAACCTAACCTATACACCAGTGAATAACATAAACCCCCCTTCAGCAAACCAGCATATGTGAGGGGAGATATTATGTTCCTCAAGTTTCCAATAGACAATGGATAAGTTCACCACAATATATCCATTCAAACATACCCGACAGAGAAGGCCCCCAACTTCCCACATACCTGTGATAAGGAAGTGATAAGGAAGGCATCACCCACTGTCTAAGAGGAGAGAAGTAATACATCACTAGCCAAGAGAATAAATATACCACAAGTTTCCAACCGATAATAGATAAGGACCTGTTCAATCACCTTACCCCATTCAACTTATACCATTCAACATCACACCCATACTCGAGAGGAGAAGTAGTCTTGACATCAATGGCCGAGATATAGGTAGGTCCCCCATTCATTCACCTTACCTGAGAGAGAGTGCACCATCACACGATACAAAAAATAACCACCACAGGAAGGATACCCAAAAGATAAGTACCCCATGAAATAGTGACAACACCTAAAGTCCACAGTAACCTATCTGCTGATCGATTTCACTTGCTCCTTGCCGAAGGAAGGTAGGTTCTCTTGTTTTATCAATATTGCTATGGAGATGAAGAGCTTGACACCATTTCCTTTCCCATTGTTTCCGTCGTGAGGTGAGAGCACCCACTCCCCTCCCTCTCCGATCAAGTATCCCTTACTTATGGATGGTCTTGTGGAGACTAGATAAACCTAATATATATGACATATAACCAACACGGGGCCAAAAAACCTAGATTCAGGAGAACATGGCAGGTCGTGGAACATCTATATCTATTTGAAAATGACTTTAAAAAAAGTAAGCCAACAACAAAGAGTCTCAAGATTGGAATGAGAAAGCCATTAATTGAGGTATTTATGTTTGTCTTGATGGAAGAATAAAAATAAAGCAACGATATCTAAGCTGAGGCGTGTTAGGTGGCACCTGGGTAGTTCACCTTTAGACATTGTTATTTTGGTTTAAGTGGGTAAGGGTTTCTTAAAAGGTGGTATAATCAAGTTAGTAATTCGTGGTATCCGGGTGCTATCCTGGGCCAGAGAAGTGTCTAATTCATATAGGGTATAATTAAGTAAGTAAATCTAAGTTAATTCAATATCTAAGCTAGGTGTGATTCCTTCAACTGGTAATAAGCCTAAGGCGATAAGGATTCATTAACAATGCACTTCCCATGAATTGTTCGATGGGTAATAAATTTGGTGAAAGTGGGTAGGTCTTCAATATAAGTGTTCTAATAAAATAAGTAAATCTCCTAGTGTTATGTTAATATCTAATTCGATCTCCAGGGTGTCTCGTTCTTAGGGGGTTAAGGAAGCTCCTTGATACAACGATTCCATTCATTCTAAAGTTTCCATAAATCATTGGTGAAGCATGTGGGATACGTCAATTCATTTGGTGATAAATGCCCCTAGTTCAGTAGCAATCAATAAAGAAATAAATCAAGCAAGAAACCCATCAATCAATAAATCCATCCATTCATCCATTCCATCAAATGTTGGGTAGGGGGGTAAGGTGGTTAGAAAAGGTGGTGGTTGGTAGCACACTAACATTCATCCTTCCAGCATCTCAAGGTCATAGCAATGCTTTTTGTCTTCATTAATCAATAGTAGCTGGTCAGCTCGTCTCCCCTACGAAGCACTCTTATCCTAGCTGATACATGATAAGTAATTAGGGTAAGATTGGATGATCCCGTCCTGATAAGAGAAGGCATATAGGATTAATGAAAGTGCAGGGTCTAGGCATAAGGTAAGGGCTAATCACATCCCATCTGGTGCTGCTTCTAAGAGAAGAGTTGTTATAATAGCAGTTCCTCCTCATGAGCGAGTAATGGGGCAAGAAGGGCAAGTCTAGGTCTTAAGGTGGGCAGGTAGGTGAGTAAAACAGAAAGTAAGATAGAAGAAGGTAAGGTTGTTTCATGCCATGCCGTGCCATGAATCCCGATTATCTAGCTGTATCTCCTAAGCACTTCATTAATCCAAGTGGTCTAGGGTTAACAGGTATAAGTCTTCAAGGTGGTAAACTATTTGGGGTATACATTAATTGAAAGGCAGGTAGGGAGGCATAATTCCCGAATTATATTGTATTGGCTGCTCGGTCGTAACAACTAGTGATAGTGATGGGTCCCCAGCATCTTAATTTAGTTAGTGTGATTCTAGTGAATGGATGTCTGGAAGCATGTCCAAAAGCTCTCTGGTAAGCCCTGTTCGACAAGTAAGCATGAGGATTGGTGGTAAGTCGTAACTGTATTTTTGGTGAAGTAGGTGGATAGGTCTATTCCTTGCAGTAGTGTTTTCTAAATTAACTAATTGTATTTTTGGCTCGACTGTACAAATAGGAAATACGTGGTACCAAGAAGGTGATACATGGTACCATAATTCATAAGGCAAGGTAAGGTTGATCCTGTGCTGATAACATAAAGTAAATAGCAGTCAGTACTGACTATGAATTCATTAAGCGAGTGTTGGGTAATTGAACGTTGGCGCTGTATCTATCGCCTGTGACCACTCCAATGCTCTATGTGAAGTAGGTAAGGGAGCCGGTATCTCAAGGGTGGTAAAGATGATGGTTATTGGTTGTCCAGTCCTTAGAATAGTGTTGGGCCGTGAATACAACCACTTTTTATCACTTACTTCATTCACTTTTACTCTTGTTTATCATATCATTTATTATAATTTATCATATAAATCCATCTTATAATGATTTATGCTCTTGTTGTGGACAATTTTGTCACCCCTAGAGACAGTCTAGAGTTGCCATAGACCAGTGCCTAGGACATCTTAATATAGCAAGGAGCTCATCATATAGCTTGGGTTGTCAATCCAAAAGCTCTCTCACTATCTCTTGTTGAACAAGGAAATTAGTTTAAATGGGACCAATCTCTCTCAGAAGCTGATACAAAGATAAGAATAGTGTAGGAACATCATGCAAAACTCCAATACAAAGGCATCAGACAGTTAAGAGACAACTTACTGTAAAGAGGGCTAGTTCAAATAATATGCCACAGAAATCAAATATCAGAAAGTGGATGCAGTGAAGAAACATGAAGAAGATATTAGTTAACATGAGACTGATACCCGGATACACAACAGAATCACATATGGGCTTATCCAACTAAGAATCCATACATGAAAATGGCGTTTTAAAAGCACCCTCCTCAAGCAACTAATATAGCAGAAAATATGGATAAGATGAACATGGAACAATATATCATGACTAGGCCTATTTAAAGCACTTGACTAACCCCAGTATGGGCATCAACTAGGATGAATCCTTACTCAAGATTAGTGAGCCACTCGCATTCTAGAGCATGATACAAGAAGATAAATAGCATGAAATGAGGTATTGCATTAACACATATGAGAAAATTACATACTGTGAGATACCAAAGACCAGAATCCTCATTACAGTTATAACTCCTCCTCACTAAGACCCTACGGGGTCTGAGCCTTCACATAGAAGTGTTACAAAATGTATACAAAAGCCTTTTCACTGCACAGTTTGCTGATAGAAATCTGGAACCCCTCTAATGTCTTATTTCTAGGTTTTTATAGAAGAGATAGAGAATTCTAGAGAAGGAGGTAGATGGAGCACATTTAATGACTTGATTTGAACAAAATGGCAGAAAACATTCGTGCCCACACTGTGAATGACTAAATATAAATGACTGTACTTTACAATTTACCTCCAAAAATAAATGTTGAGGATTAAAATCTCCTCATGAACAAGACACAAATAATAAAATATACAATGTTCTGCCCTTTACTGAAAGAGGGAAAATCTGCTGCCATAAAACCCAGGGATAGCTTGTGATTGTGCACTGTACTCTCGAATCTCTAATTTTGAATTTAAACTACAGATCTTTAATGCAGGGTTCTGTGTCTCTTAATATTTCACTGGTATTTCACGCTGCCCCATTAATACTCTCGCCTACTCAAATCTGTCCCTTGATTTTCTCTGGAGGGTTCTATAGATTCATATCTTTGCTTTCTTTAAGGATGGTCATATCATACAACTACCCTCGGCTTCACTCCTTAATTTATCCCTCGAAAACTGTCGAGGGCAGTGTTCTGGACTTCTGCGAACAAAGCAGCGAATCATGGTGAATCTTCTACCGCGGAAAACCTGCAAAAACACAAACCAGTTAAGGAAAGCCGAACTGGGATGGAGATGGGGACGATGGTGATGACGAAGACATGACCATATGGCAAGAACACGTAGGGTGGCGGAGGAAATACGATGGAGGCTTTGATATACAGACGAAATGTGGATTTTCCACGTAGAATAGTATGAATGTGATGACTAAATAAAATGATGAATACGAACAAAAACACACATATATATATTCAACAGGGGAAAACGCCACAGACACACGGGAATATGACACATGGGTGTACGAAGGACAAATGGAAGAATGACGTGGCAGTGGGGTCAACAGGTGGAGAAGAATGCGTCTTGGACCGTCGGATTTTGAAAACAGATCAACGGCCCGAAGGCGCCTGGGGTGACGTAATGGTGGGCCACGGGACACAACAGACATGGGCTAATGCGCGAGCATCTTTGGAGGATATCCGACGTTGGATGGAGGTCAACAGATCCAACGACGCGGGTGAATTCCGCTGCCCAGCCATTGTTCAACCTTTAACACGTGAAAAAGTGGTTTTGAACGCCGTACTCAGGGACACGCGTCACGCGATTTGTGGAATCGCTGGCATTGGGTTGAAAACCGCCGGCTCAGTGGAGGTGGTGCGGAATTAACCGCTGGTTTTGGAAATGGGTATGACTGCGGGGACCACCACATAAAACAACTGCCGCTCCGTTGATTGGCTTTGGATCTGACGGCCACGGTTTGGCTTGGAAACGCGATGTGATGAACTCCTGCCTGCCTGGCACACGGTCTTGTGTTCGGGTCACGTGTGAATTAAAAAAAAAGGGACCAAGGCTTCAGGGGGCCAGGCCCGACATATTTCCAAGCACGGGTTTTAACCATTGCGCAGTGTATTTTATGAGCGGAAAAGGTAACCATAGACAAAATATGGAGGTCTGTGGCTGCGAAAGATGTTTTAAATAGATCCAAAGGGACTTGGTGGCCGAAATTTAAATAGGGGGGGCTGATATGCACAACATCGGCTCCATATGGGGACGGCATGTTCATCCTTGGACATGTCGAGAACACGCAGACCACTGAACATCTATGTATGTACATTCTGTCTTTCAATTCCTCTGCGCTTCTTCTGATAATTTTCCAACATCCTTTCTTTATGAAAATAAAAGCTAAAACAACTTATATACAATATAATACAACAAGCATTCGCAGCCTGGATCAGAATTGAAAGTATGGCTTGAGGAATTGGCCATTCACGGGGGCGTCCAGCAGATCACCCTGTAGGTTTTCTAACATGAAAGTATTGTTTCCTCCTTGATTCACGATTTTGAATGGGCCAAACCACAGCGGGTCAAATTTAGCATGCTTGACTTTCTCCACTCTTCGAATGTCCCATCTGAGAACCAGGTCTCCAATTTGAAATTTCCTATCTTTCGCATGCCGATAAAATACACTCTTTATTTTCTCCTGATACTCAGTTAATCTCTGATTCACTTGATTCCGTGTTTCCTCCAATTCTACCAGTTGGTTAATTCTTCTGACCATGTCATCTGATTCTTCCTGGCTTTCCTGCATAAAACGTGCTACCGGCAATGCCAATTGCACGGGAAACACAGCTGCTCACCCATACACCAACTCATAGGGGGATTTTCCTGTTGCCCTCTTGCTAGTTATCCTATTTTCCCATAGAGCAAATTTTAATTGGGAGTCCCAATTCTGCTGATTCTCATTTATTGTTTTCTTCAGGGCCCTCACCAGGGTTTTATTAGAAGACTCTGCTAGGCCATTTCCCTATGGATAGTAAGTTGTGGAGTGAGTCAATATGATGTTATAATGTTGGCAGAAATTTACAAACCTGGCCGACTTGAAGGCCTGTGCATTATCAGTTACAATTCTAGCAGGGCAGCCAAACCTGGATATGATATTTTCCTCCATAAAATTGATTATCACAGCATCTGTAGCATTTCTTGTAGGTATGGCTTCCACCCATTTTGTGAAATAATCTGTGGCTGTTAGTATCCATTTATATTGGCCACTTGATGGGGGATGTATTTCTCCTATGAAATCTAATCCCCATTTCTGAAATGGTTCATTTACATGAATAGGAATCAAGGGCAAAGCTGCTAATTTCTGTCTTTCTGCAAATCTTTGGCACTTGTCACACACCCTGACCCAAGCAAAAGCATCTGTAAATATTTTTGGCCAATATAAGCCAGCCTTCAGGATCTTATGAGCTGTAGCCCTCCAGCTGTAATGTCCTCCACAGATTCCCTCATGAAATTCTGTCATTATATTTTCCACTTCATTTTCTGTGAGGCATAATAGTAATATACCCGAAGGGTCTCTCCAATATAGCTGTCCATTAGCAATTATGTATTTCTGGGATTTCATTCTTACAGCTCTGTATTTTAGCTTATCACAACTTTGAGGACAGCTAAGTGTTAAAAGATATTCAACTATTTCTTTATACCAAGGACTAGTGAGGTATTTCATGTGTACCTTTTGAGTGGCCATCTCTAGTCCTTGCTGTTCTTCTCCTTTCTTAGATTCTTCATTTTCTATCATAAATAAATGGATGCCCAAGGCTTGATGATTTGATTCAGATAACATTTTAGCAAGTCCCTGTCCTTTAATCAACTTAGTAGGCCTTATGTCCAAGTCATACTCCTGTATTTTTGCAATCCATCTTCCTCTTTTACCTTCGCTATCCCCCTGAACAAGAATGTCTTTGACAGCTATTGTGGGAACATATGCAGTAATGTGAGATTGCAAAACATAGGTTCTAAAAGCTTTGAGGGACTTTACCAGGGCATATGCCTGCTTCTCCAATATATTATATTTTAATTCAGCATCATGCAGCACTTGACTGAAGAAAGCTATAGGCTGCTCATATCCATCTTCATTTCTCTGCAATAAGACTCCTGCTACTGCATGGGGTGAAGCAAATGAAAATATTATAAATGGCTTTGTATAATCTGGCCCAGCTAGCACAAGAGCTTCAGCAAATGCCTTTTTTATCCTGGTGAATGCATCTCTTGACTCCTAGGACCATCTTACTTCATTATCCTTTTTCAACATATCAGTTATATGCCTAACTATCTCAGCATAGTTAGGAATAAACCTTCTCAGAAAATTAATTCGGCCTAAAAACACCTGCACTTCCTTCTTATTCTTTGGTAAAGGAATACTGTTTATTACTTCAACTCTCTTAGGGTCTAATTTCACACCATATTTAGTTACAATGTGCCCTAAGAGTTTTCCCTCATCTAATGCAAATAAATATTTTTGAGGATTGAGGGATAGGCCATACCTTCTGCATTTTTCAAAAGTTATTCTTAAATGCTCAATATGCTCATCATCATTCTTTGAAAACACTGTGATATCATCAAGATATACCACCAAAAACTTGTCCTGATCTCCAACAAAAGCTATGTCCATTGCCCTCTGAAAATTAGCTCCTGCATTGATTAATCCAAATGGCATCCGGGCATACATAAATGTTCCCCATGGTGTGGTAAAAGCAGTCTTCTTTTGGTCTTCTGGAAACACAGCTACCTGATTATAGCCAGAAAAACCATGCATCGTTGACATTCTGGATGCTCCCACCACTTTCTGCAGGATATGGTCCATCTTGGGTAGTGGATAATTATCCTTTAGAGATGCTCTATTTAAATTCCTGAAATCCACACACAGCCTTATTTCTCTGTTTTTCTTCCGAACAGGAACAAGGTTTGCTACCCATTCTGAGTATCTCAAAGGCACAATTATTTTGGCCTTCAGTAGTTTCTTGATTTCTTTTTCAATAGAGGGAAGCAACAGAGGATTTATCTGTCTGAGCTTCTGCTTATAAGGTTTTGCATCTTCCCTCAAAGGAATTTTATGTTGAATTATATTAACATCAAAAGTTTTTAGGTCCTGATAGGACCAAGCAAATACATCCTTATAAGATTGAAACAACTTCAAATATTTTTCTTTATATTCTTCTGGGATCCTTTTAGATAATTTTACAATTTTGGGATCAACATAAGTACCCAGATTTAAATCTTCTACTTGATCTTATTCTATCACTTTGTTTGGCTACAATGGGATATCATCCTTGTTAAATAATATTTCTAGAGGCACCAGCCCTCTAGGTATAACATTTCCTTTCAGTTGCAACACTTTATTACCTGCTATCTTTTCTTCCCATTTGTTTTCTACAATATTTTCAGCTTCCTATTTTACCTCATTGTCATCAATCTCCATATTAGAGAATTCTCCCACTGTCTCCATGAATCTCTTCATCTGTTCATCATCTTCAAATACCTGCCAGTGCTTAATATTATCTGGGATAGATGGCCTGTAACGTACCTCCACTTCGTATCTTAAAACTGGATTCTGAGGAGGACGGAATGTACTGGCAGCTACAGCAAGAGAATCTGCTATTCTGTTTTTCTCCCGGGGCATGAACTGTATGTTAAATGCTGAGAAGAAATTCTCCACCATGTCCCATACTTCGTTTCTGTAAGCCCTCAGCCGTGGATGCTTAGTTTGGCATTGATTTCTGATCTGCCTTACCACCAGCTCAGAGTCTCCCATGGCTTTAAGACTTTGGATGCCCATGTTTCTAGCTGTCTGTAGTCCCAATAAAAGTGCTTCATATTCCGCTACATTATTGGTGGCCCCATACTCCAATTTAAAGGACAGTGGTACCCATTTTCTTGTAGGAGAGATCAATAACACCCCAGCTCCATTGCCTTCTCTTGAATTTGCTCCATCAAAATGCAAAGTCCAAATTTCTGATTCCTGATCTTCTTTAGGCTACTCAGTTTGGATTTGACCAAAAAGGGGCTCATGGGCATAATTTAGATTTTCTTCTAACATCAAGCATGATAAGTCTCCCTCTTTGTTATACACTGGGGAATTTTCTGAGCAATCAGCCTTAGTTACCATTTTAACGAATCTAGCATCCCTGTATAACCTCCTCTCCTGGCCTCCAAAGACTGGGATAGTGGCATATGTTAAATCCAATTTGATTGACCCACCAATTTTTGTACCCCAGGACCTTGACAGCAACATGCCAAAGTGGGCTGGGATATCAGCAACCACAATGTCCATGACCACACTCTTTGCTGGGATTTGGGCCAAATTGACCACTAAATCTTTAATCATTCCCAAGCATTTAACTCTTTTGGAATCAAATGAATATAGATCTTTGTATGGTCTTGTAATTTTCAATCCTAGTTGTTCCATGACAGGCAGAGGCATAAGATTATGGGAAGCCCCAGAATCTAACATACAATTGTGTAACAGCAGGTCATGAATAACTAGGGACACATAAAAAGGAGGAGTAGAAGGGTCTATCTCCTCGACATGTGGGCCAAAGACTACCATGGGTCTTTATTCTTGAAGGTTTAAACTATCAGGCACAATTGGTACTTCAGGAGGAAGCATGAAGGAAGTAACTTGAGACTGATATACAGGTTGTTTTAATAGTTCGGTCAGGGGGACTGGAATCTTAATTTTCTCAAGTTATTTTTGCAGGTTGAAAGCAGGTGGGGGCTTTTCTATCACTACTTCTTTTGACTCTTTATTTTCAGTTGAAGATTTAATTTCTTTGGACACTGACTCAGCATTAGGAGGACAGACTATTTTTGAAGAAGGAATCTGATCATTAGGCTGCAAGGGAGCATTTAGAGGACTCTTACCTTTTTCTATGTTTCTTTTTGTTGCTGATTCCTTCTGAGCAGGTGCTTCTTTCTAAGGTGGCTCCTCTTCTTGATCTTGAGTTCGGGTCCTCTTCCTTGAAGACCTGAGATCATACTTTACATTGAATTGTGCTTACATGAAATCAGCAAATTGCTTACAATAATGGTCAATCTCTGCTTCTTCTTCTTCGTCTTGCAATGGGCATTCTATATCATCATTATTTGAAAAATCCAGATTTGAATCTTCTAATTGATAAGTGGCATCTTCAGTGGAGTCTTCTGCTGGACCTTCCAAGTACAATGGATGTGGTACTTGGTCTTGTTGCTCCTTTGCTTCTCTCGGCAATATCTGCAATGGTGGTCTTTTATACTGGGGATTGTATCCTCTGTTTGGAGCATTATAGAAATTCTTGGGAGCTGCATTTTTAGCCTCCAGTTCAAGCTTGACCATCTTCTTTATCATCTTGCTTATTTCATCCATTTTATCTGAATCTTTCTCTTGATTAGAGGTGGAAACCTCTTCTTTACCTCTCCTCCTAGTATCTTGTTCAATTTTTCCCTTCAGTTTCCCAGTGGAGGCAAAGTTTGCTTCCAGCTCCAGAGCATTTGACTAAGCATCATCTAAAGTGGCAGTTTTTCTTTCTCTCAATGAGAATCCAAAATCAAAATCAAAGGCTGCTATAAAAACTATCTTGGCAGCTGTTTCATGGGGCTTCATTTCAGGAGGCAGGCTCAAATATAACTTGTTGAATCTTTTAATAAACTCTGATACTCCTTCATTATGCTTCTTCTTCAAATTATTAAATTCAGTAAGACACTGACCATAATCTTTCTTTTCTCCCCACTTCCTGAGGAAAGTATTCTCCATCTCGTCCCAAGTGTTCACAGAACGATTTCCCAATGTCTTAAACCATTTTCTGGCTTCACCTTCCAAAGATTGAACAAATAATCTTAAGACCACATCCAAATGTTCAACATTTAAGTTTTCTGCAAAAGAGCAGAAAGCCTCAAGATGTTTTTGAGCATCAATTTCATTTTCACCATTGAATCTCGGCAGTATCTTCAAATAATCCTGTGGCATATCATTTAGCACTTGAGGTAAGGCCAGTGGAGCATATTTGTTCAATAGAAAAGCAGGAACATTAGCCATTGGAGGAGGTGGGGGTTGTGCAACAATCTGAGGTACAGATGAAGGAAGGGGAGTAGGAGGAAGTGGAGTATGAATACCAATAGGAATATATTGTATGGAATCCTGAGGCATAGCTGGGAATAGTTCACGGTTAACAGCAGCTACTTTGGTAACTTCTTTAATTTCCTCAGCCTCGGGAGAAGGATGAGAATCTTCTTCAATCCAGGCACTTCCTCTACGTGGAGTTTCTGAGTAAAACTCAGGATTTTCTATTCTGATTTCTTGAGAAGAAGAGGGTGGATAATCTTCAACGGAATATTCAGGGTTTTCAGCACGAACTGATTTCCTCTCCTTCCAAACTCTCTTGTGAATAATCTTCTCTGGGTCAGACACGTAAGGTGTTTTTGACTAAGATGTATCTGACCTCAAATGTGGCTTACGAGGAGCCAGGACTACCAATAAATTTATCGAATAAAGAACAGTGGAGTCGCCAAGGTGAGAGATACGCAACTCTTCAACTCTCTGTGCTCACCTGATTAGAGAGTGAAAACAATTTGTCGAGGCCCAGGGAAACTGATATTCTTAAATTCGCTCCCCGGCAACGGCGCCAGAAATATGTTTTGGACAATTTTGTCACCCCTAGAGACAATCTAGAGTTGCCATAGACCAGTGCCTAGGACATCTTAATATAGCAAGGAGCTCATCATATAGCTTGGGTTTTCAATCCAAAATCTCTCTCACTATCTCTTGTTGAACAAGGAAATTAGTTTAAATGGGATCAATCTCTCTCAGAAGCTGATACAAAGATAAGAATAGTATAGGAACATCATGCAAAACTCTAATACAAAGGCATCAGACAGTTAAGAGACAACTTACTGTAAAGAGGGCCAGTTCAAATAATATGCCACAGAAATCAAATATCAGAAAGTGGATGCGGTGAAGAAACATGAATAAGATATTAGTTAACATGAGACTGATACTCGGATACACAACAGAATCACATATGGGCTTATCCAACTAAGAATCCATACATGACAATGGCGTTTTAAAAGCACCCTCCTCAAGCAACTAATATAGCAGAATATGGATAAGATGAACATGGAACAGTATATCATGACTAGGCCTATTTAAAGCGCTTGACTAACCCCAGTATGGGCATCAACTAGGATGAATCCTTACTCAAGATTAGTGAGCCACTCGCATTCTAGAGCATGATACAAGAAGATAAATAGCATGAAATGAGGTATTGCATTAACACATATGAGAAAATTACATACTGTGAGATACCAAAGACCAATTTCCTCATTACAGTTATAACTCCTCCTCACTGAGACCTTACGAGCTCTGAGCCTTCACACAGAAGTGTTACAAAATGTATACAAAAGCCTTTTCACTGCACAGTTTGCTGATAGAAATCTGGAACCCCTCTAATGTCTTATTTCTAGGTTTTTATAGAAGAGATAGAGAATTCTAGAGAAGGAGGTAGATGGAGCACATTTAATGACTTGATTTGAACAAAATGGCGGAAAACATTCGCACCCACACTGTGAATGAATAAATATAAATGACTGTACTTTACAATTTACCTCCAGAAATAAATGCTGAGGATGAAAATGTCCTCATGAACAAGACACAATAATAAAATATACAATGTTCTGCCCTTTACTGAAAGAGGGAAAATCTGCTGCCATAAAACCCTGGTATAGTTGTGATTGTGCACTGTACTCTCGGATCTCTAATTTTGAATTTAAACTACAGATCTTTAATGCAGGGTTCCGTGTCTCTTAATCTTTCACTAGTATTTCACGCTGCCCCATTAATACTCTCGCCTGCTCAAATCTGTCCCTTGATTTTCTCTAGAGGGTTCTATAGATTCATATCTTTGCTTTCTTTAAGGATGGTCATATCATAAAACTACCCTCGGCTTCACTCCTTAATTTCTCCCTCGAAAACTGTCGAGGGCGGTGTTCTGGACTTCTGCGAACAAAGCAGCGAATCATGGTGAATCTTATACCGCCGCAAACCTGCAAAAACACAAAACAGTTAAGGAAAGCCGAACTGGGATGGAGATGGGGACGATGGTGATGACGAAGACATGACCATATGGCAAGAACACGTAGGGTGGCGGAGGAAATATGATGGAGGCTTTGATATACAGACGAAATGTGGATTTTCCACGTAGAACAGTATGAACGCGATGATTGAATAAAACGATGAATACGAAAAAAAACACACACACACACACACACACACACACATATATATATATATATATATATTCAACAGGGGAAAACGCCACAGACACACGGGAATATGACACATGGGTGTACGAAGTACAAATGGAAAAATGACGTGGCGGTGGGGTCAACAGGTGGAGAAGAATGCGTCTTGGACCGTCGAATTTTTAAAATAGATCAACGGCCCGAAGGCGCCTGGGGTGACGTAATGGTGGGCCACGGGACACAACAGACATGGGCTAATGCGCGAGCAGCTTTGGAGGATATCCGTCATTGGATGGAGGTCGACAGATGCAACGGCACGGGTGAATTCCGCTGCCTGGCCATTGTTCAACCTTTAACGCGTGAAAAAGTGGTTTTAAACGTCGTACTCAGGGACACGCGTCACGCGATTTGTGGAATCGCTGGCATTGGATTGAAAACCGCCGGCTCGGTGGAGGTGGTGCGGAATTAACCGCTGGTTTTGGCAATGGGTACGAGTGCAGGGACCACCACATAAAACAACCACCACTCCGTTCATTGGCTTTGGATCTAACGGCCACGGTTTGGCCCAGAAACGCGATGTGATGAACTCCCGCCTGCCTGGCACACGGTCTTGTGTTCGGGTCACGTGTGAATTAAAACAAAAGGGGCCAAGGCTTCAGGGGGCTAGGCCCGACATATTTCCAAGCACAGGTTTTAACCATTGCGCAATGTATTTTATGAGCGGAAAAGGTAACCATAGACAAAATATGGAGGTCTGTGGCTGCGAAAGATGTTTTAAACAGATCCAAAGGGACTTGGTGGCCGAAATTTAAATAGGGGGGGCTGATATGCACAACAGCTCTTATGGATGAATATTATTTCTTCTCCTTTATTTTTAATAAATTGATTATTATTATGCATAATTTTATCAATGATGGTTTATTAATATCATTTATCATTTTAGCCTCCAAGATATTTCCTAAATTACAGATTTGATTTCCAAATCATCATGAGATATTCCAACTCAGAAATCTGCTGGAATAAGAAGTGACAGTTTTTCGGTTAAGATTATGAGCAAATGAAGAAGAATCTGGAAAATACGGAACATGAGTTTTGTCGAGAACGAACCCAATTAACTTTAGAAAATAACGGTTTGCCCAAATTCGGCCTGTATTGAGAGAAATATAGGGTTCTTTGAGCATGATTTTCTCAGATTTATTGTTGCATCCGTCCTCCAAATCTCAGCTGCAAAGCCAAATTCGCCTTGCTCTTGTTCAAATATTGTTGGAAATATATTTTCTGGTTGATCATATTGTTATGGAAGATTATATTTTCTATTTAATTTCTCCTCCTTTTGATTATAAAAGGAGAACATGTATTGTGTATTGAGAGAGGATGGAGGAGAATGGCGAGACTTTTCTTGTTGTCATTTGCAGAATTGTGCATCGACTCTTGTTAAGAGAGTACGAGATATTTGTAAACATTATTCATGCCTGATTAATAAAAGAGTTTGTTCTCGTTCCATTTCTCAAACACTGGAGTAAAAGCGTAGCAGTGTTTCACCGGCGGTTGAGGGCCCGACCCTAGTGGAGCGATCTGCTGTTTGTATTTCTATTCTTTAATTACTGTTGTGTGATAATCGTGTTTGGTTTCATTATGATTGCAGAGTTAATTATTGTTGAATTTCTTATTGTAATTTCTGTTCATTTCACATTGTTGTTTCATTTCTGTTCATTGTTTTTGCATAGTCTTCGATTAACAAACAGATGAGTTGTAGTTACATGCTGTTGTTCCTTTTCAGATTGCATTTCTTTTAAATTGCTTTTATTGAATTTTCTTTTGTTTCAACTGCTTTAAGATCTATAACTGTAGAGGATAGAGGCTTTTGCTTCCAAGTCCCCAGATTGGTCATTTTGCATCGATTTCTAAGGTAAAGAGTTACTGCTACTGCATCCCTGATCGATGTTCTGCAAGATTGAAGTAGTTTAATCTTTCCATTCATGTCACTGTAAATAGGTTTCTTTACAAGCATTTGTTACCTTTGCATTTGTAATTCTGTACTACATCTTCACACCATTACTCTTGGATAAATTGCTGCCTCAGACTGAGTACACTCTTGAAATAAAAAGTCGCTCCCGGATTGATAATTAATGTGAGATAAATAGGTGTTAAAAAGATACCTTTTATGCCTCGACATTTTGGCGCCGTTGCCGGGGAGAGTGTATGCCATTTAGAAAGAGTGATGCATATTTAATTTTTTTTCTGCTTGGGAAGAATTGGGTATTAAAGACGGAAGGTAAGAACCTGCGCACCGAGCAAGAAACACACTTGTTCACTGGCCCGCTTCACAGCAGAATTGAGTAAAAGCTTAAGGTAGGAATGAATGCTTGCGTTTTTTTTTAATTTTAGAGGTAGAGTCTTTTTTGAAAAAAATCTTGTAATTCCACTCGAGTGGTGATGTAAGCACCACCCATTTCACTAACCAATTGACAGGAACATTGGAAGGAGGATCCTTAAAGAAACACCTGAAGAACATATTCTATTATGGTAAGAAATGGCTCACATTGCAACTTTTGAATTCCCTATCAAAGATCTAGGAGGAGTGACACAAATGCACATAATTCCCCCATTGTCTCTACCAAATTTTCATGGTTTGACAAATGAAGATCCAGATATATTCTTATTTGAGTTTGAAATACTTTGTAGAGGATATGATTATTGTACTAATGATCAAAGATTGAAAGTGTTTCCTCTTACTCTAAAAGGAGCAGCTCTCCGATGGTTCATGAGCCTAGGTGGGAACTGCATCAAAACATGGGAGGACATGAAGAACATATTCTTGAAGAAGTACCAAGACTATTGCAAATCCAATGAAGATATTTTTGGTATGACACAAAGGGAAGATGAAATCTTGGAGGACTATGTAGAGCGATTTCGATACAACCTTCAAAAATCAAAGCATAAGCATTTGGAAAAAGAGATCTTGAATAAACTCCTTCTTAAAAGAATCAAAGATGATTTTTTAGAACTCTTAAATCTAATAGGAAAAGGTGATGTTTTTCAGTTATCATATGATGATGTTTGTGAGTTGTGCATAAGGTATTCAAGAGGAATTTCCAAGGCTGGTAAGAATTCTAGAGAATTTTCTTCTTTCTTTTCCAAATTTACTACAAGAACAAGAGACATAAGAGCTGAAATCAAGGTTTTATTCAAAAATTTTAAATATTATTTTATTAGCTCTCTAAATTCACAATTGAATGTTTTTCAGGTTCAGAGAAATCAAGAATTTGATGAAGTGTTTTGCCCTCATTACCAAAAGGAGCATCCCATAGATAATCACTCTTCCTTATTTAATTTGGAAGTAGCATATCAAAGAGATGGAGAAGCTGCAACAAGGTCAAAACCATGGAAATCATGGCCTATAGGTATGATTCAAAACACTTCCTCTCCATTCTCTTACCTCCATAATCCATTATGGAATATTCATATGTTAGGGCAGCCATGCCAATCTCAATATAACCACTACCAATCTTGTCTACAAGATTGGAATGGTTCACCTTATGATTTCATGACTACTCTCCCTCATCTTGTAGCACAAACACATATTCCAGCTCTTCCACAACACCTTGTTTTCCGATCAAAATCATCCACTCAACACAATCAACTACATCATCAAGAGGCTCCATTCCTTACACAATCTCCTGCTCAACTCATTCCACACCCACATGATAATAAACCAGTACAACATGCTTACAATGTTGAATTGCAAAATTCACCCACTCTTCCCACCGATTCTATCTCACATGTACCATTGGAGAAAACTTACACTGAGACTCAGAATGAATCAAATCCAAAAATTGTAGAAGTTATGAAAGAAAATGAGGTTTCTTCTAGTTTGCACCAACAAACCATATTAAAAGCTCAAGAACTTCATGATATGATGGCTATGGGAAATCAAGGAAGAAAAGAATATATTGAAGATTGGTTTCACTCCATCATTTGTTTGCAACATCACTCCATACTTCAACAATTTTTGGAACCATATTTTCAAGGGAAGTTGGCTTCTCATACCCTAATTTTTATTAACATACATTTTTCAAATTTGGGTATGTATGTACTAAATTTATTATTTCGGAAATGGCTCCACTGGAAATACTCTTATACTTAATCATATTAATTTTCCAATTCAGAGTAGGATAGTGGAGAAATAAATAAAAGAGGAAATAAAACAAACACATTTTTTTATTTTTGTAAAAATAGTTGTTTCTTTGTTGCAACACGCTGTGAAATCAACATTGATGATAAATATTTTAATTTATTTGTGTATGTAGATAAATTATATTGAAAATAAAAATTATACAAACACCTATATTCATTTTTATCATCAATATGAAAAAATTACTTGAATATCATTTTTTTGGCTTGCGGACTTGATGAAATTTCTGAAAAAACAGTTGGGACAGTCATGTTTTGGGGGACCAAAATTGAATATTTCTAAAACCTGTTTCTATTATAAGTAGCCTTTGATGTATACTTTCCAACCCAATTGGAATCACTCAATTTGGATTTGAAACAAAAAAGTTAGAACCAAAACATTGACAGGGTGTCTAATAGGCAGCGCAAGAACAGAGTTGGGACAGTAAGTTTTTGGAGGCCTAAATGACTATATTTTTAAAAAAAATTTCTATGGTAGATTCCTCTATGAATATAATTTACAACGCAATTTGAATCACTCAATTTTGATATCGTATGAGTAATTTATGACGAAAATACTGACTGCCTATCATAAATCAGCACTCTTGAAACTCTGTTTTCTTGGCTGTTCCTTAAAATATTTGACCCATCAATTCTTCTTGTCTTCAAAACCTGTTTCTATTGGAGATCAATAAATGAATATAATTTAATATCCAATTTGAATCAGTTCAATCCGTCATCAAACAAATAATTTATGCTTTAAATACCAACTGTTGGTCTGAGCTGGAAAATCGAAAATGACTCTATTATGCAGGTTGTTCTAAGCAACTTTAACATACCATTACATGGTATTTTTGAAACCTGTTTCTATTGGAGATAAAAATTTGAATTAGCTCTCATTTAGCTTTGGAATCACTCGTATCAAACGAAAAACAAAGAATTTGTGATTGAAACACTGCAGGTTAGCATGATTGGCCACTACTCTCCCGCAGGTAATAAATTAATTTTACTTTGTCCATGGATTTGTTCTATAGAGTAACTACTTGTTATTTTTTTTGAATAATTCTTGGATTAGGGGAGCTTGATCACCTCTCTTTCTCCATTATTTAATGTTTTATTGCAGGTAGACACTCGTTTTTTGCAGGTCTCAGGAGAACAAAGAAGGTCAATTTATGGACGAGCGATTCTTGAAAGAAATTTTAGTAAAACAAGGGCATTTCATCTAGTTCATTACCTAACGGATTCATAACAAAAAGAAATGAATAATTGGTTTCCATTTGAAGATTCATGCCACTACCGCCAAAACATTTTCCAAAAAGATCATTTTTTCCATTTACAAATTGATATTTTCTTAGAAATAACATCATAGTTGTTGTAACTTAATAAAGTGTTTTCTTTTCTGATTTATTTTATGTTTTTGTGTTTCAGGTGTTAATCTCTTCAAATTATAATTTCCACTCCAGTTGCAATTGAAAAATAAGGATGCCACCATGCAAGTTTTAGTTACAGAAGGCAAATCTTTAGTGGCACCAATTCTGTAAAAAATTACTTTTTCTTGGAACCCGTACATAAACTTTTCTTTCTATTTGATTGGATTTGCTTGGCAATGGATTGCATATTAGCTTTGTTCTTTCTTCTATTTTTTTTCCCTTTTTTTTGCGTGTTTATATTTGTTTTTTGTTCCTCTTAAGGAACAACAGCCGTTCCTCTTAAGAAGCAGTGCGTTTATGTGTTTATTTTTGTTGATCCTTCCAAAAGGAACAACATTTTCGCTGATTAGTTTTGTTGTTCTTTTCAAAAAGAACAACATTTTTGTTGCATGTTTTTTCTGTTCCTTTCAAAAGGAACAGCACTTCCTTTCCAAAGGAACAACATTTTCGCAAATTGTTTTTAATGTTCCTTTCCAAAGGAGCAACACTTTTTTAGTGCATTTTTCTTGTTTGTGAACAATTTTTTGAGGATTTTTTTTTGAATTTTTCATGACTTTTTGAAAGACAAACATACAATTTATGAAAAGATACACAATCATACAAATTAGAGCTTACTGTAATCAACAAATCAAAAGAAATTGTCATTTTTAAAGAAAGTTGTTTAGTAATGATAAGAAAAAGAAAAAAGAGACATAATCAATAACATGATTTTGTTGTCTTATTACCACTAAATTCATATGATCGATTATATTTATCATGTTGGTTATTTCCCATATTTTATAACTTTCTTTGATTTTTACTTATGGAGTAGGAACAAGGGCATATTCTTTTCTATTGAGTTGTTCAAACTTCTTCCACCATTCCTACTATTAAGGAGTGTTGAGCCATTCTTTATGAATAAATAGGAAAGTGCTATATGAAAAGAAAAATATTTACATATTTCATTAATAATTTTATAATTTGACAGATAGAGGATAGGGGGTCGCATCAAGAGCCAGCCTACCATGTTCATAAGGAAGCAAGTGAAGTGGCATTCCCATCATGGCCACCAAACCAGGGATATGGTCCAATGGACAATTGAAAAAAATTAAAAGGTCCTTGGAACATGAGGTCTTATCACGAGCCGGCCTGCCCACTTTTCACTTCTTCCCAGTGAATGGCATTGTGATTTATCTGGTCACCAAGCCAGCACAATGGCCTCCGTTATGACAATTAACAAGCACTTCCTCAGCATAAATAAAGGACAATGGTTCCAAGGGTCAGAGAGCAACTCTATCAAGGTTATGGACACCTGTGGGCAACAGAGCTCTGCTGATGGTATTGGAGTCACATTTATACACATCAATAGTAATATTAAACCCGTTTTCCTATATCTCTATTTAAATATCAGATGAAAGTATGAATCCTTAACCTTTGATTTTGAACCTATTATACATGAAAATCATTATAAATCGATCACATTTATCCAAAGTGGTAAATAACGCAATTATACTTATGGTTATCATATGATGTCCCTTCTCCTCATATTTAAATCATTACAAAACGATTTTCTATTTATTAACGATTCATTACATGCATGGATTTCAGTAAATGCTATAATTTCATTGATTGTATCATAAGTATGTATGCTTTTCTATGCTGTACAATTGTTGTGCAGTACGCTGCTCTTCTATTTTGCTGATTTGCTACAATATTGATACTGCATTTTTACAGAATTTTTTTCTGCTTGAACTTTTTTGCATGTATCTTATCTGTTGCCATTCCAAACTGAAATTGTGGATTCAAGAAAATTGTATACAGAATTGTGATTTGTTTACAGGAGAACAACAAGTATGGAGAAAATTCTATCTGCAACATGATCACTAATGCAACTAAACAGTGAAGGCTCGTGAACGCGCACAATTCTTCAGACATGATGTGCTTGCATGGCTTCCACCTTTTGCATCACTTTCAGTATCTAATCAGCCTACATCAGCTTCAACAAAGGCCAGTCCTTACATGTCCTTTCACATTTTTTCGGAGGTAACACCTGAGGTAAAATAGCATAATTTTCTGATTTATTATGAATTTAGGAGAATTTCATGAACATCCATTGAGCATTATTTATTATCATTCATTACACATCTTTACCACTTCCCATTTTTCTAGACACGTCTCATCTTTCAGTTTGGGGGAGTGTTGATTTCTTTCATTTCTTTCTTATGACCATGTCAGTAATATTCTTTATCATCCATTGATATTCTTATCCATTCTCACACCTCCATTATTCCATGTTGTTTTATACCAAGCATACATTTCAACAAATTGTAGCAACCACCTCTCTTTGTTTTCTAGCATTGCATGAGGACATGCTAATTCTTCAGTTTGGGGGGGAGAATTGCTACACATGATGGATATTTTCTACTTTATTTCTCGTTTAAGACATACAATTTCATTTTTATACAGTGCAGAAATTGATTTGCATATATTTTTAAAACTATGAACTGAATTCTTGTGATTTCTGGATAACAAAAAAGTATCATTAAAATACACAAACCCAGATAATTTCACGCTAAATTAATTCATAAAATTTCAAAAATTATGCACTATCACCTACAACCATTTTTTTATATCTCATGATCTATGCATCCAAATGATTTGATTTTTGAGAAAATGGTTAATGAAGTTTGTTGTTACTTATGTTACATTTTTTTGCAACTTCATATACATATAGTTGAATGTCAACTGTAAAAATTGTTATGCCTTTATCAAGATTGCTAAAATTGAATATTCATTATTTGAGGAAACATGCATTTGTTCCATCCATTTCATGGGTTGGGATGAACAATTTTCTTTACTTGGTTAACACATGAGTTTTGTCTTTGGATTGCATGAGAACATGCAATATATTCAGTTTTGGATTGCATGAGGACATGCAATATATTCAGTTTGGGGGTGTGTTGGGCCGTGAATACGACCACTTTTTATCACTTACTTCATCCACTTTTACTCTTGTTTATCATATCATTTATTATAATTTATCATATAAATCCATCTTATAATGATTTATGCTCTTATGGATGAATATTATTTCTTCTCCTTTATTTTTAATACATTGATTATTATTATGCATAATTTTATCAATGATGATTTATTAATATCATTTATCATTTTAGCCTCCAAGATATTTCCTAAATTACAGATTTGATTTCCAAATCATCATGAGATATTCCAACTCAGAAATCCGCTGGAATAAGAAGTGATAGTTTTGCGGTTAAGATTATGAGCAAATGAAGAATAATCTGGAAAATTCGGAACATGGGTTTTGTCTAGAACGGACCCAATTAACTTTAGGAAAGAACGGTTTGCCCAAATTCAGCATGTATTGAGAGAAATGCAGGGTTCTTTGAGCACAATTTTCTCAGATTTGTTGTTGCGGCCGTCCTCCAAATCTCAGCTGCAAAGCCAAATTCGCCTTGCTCTTATTCAAATATTTTTGGAAATATATTTTATGGTTGATCATATTTTTATGGAAGATTATATTTTCTATTTAATTTCTCCTCCTTCTGATTATAAAAGGGAGAACATGTATTGTGTATTAGAGGAGGATGGAGAAGAATGGATGATTATTGTATTCATCTTGTAACACTGTAATTCCTTGACTCTTGTGATCAAAGAGAAACTGATGTAAAAGCTATTCATGTTTGATTAATACAAAGAGACGTTTTCATTTCATTTCTCAAGCTCTGCAATAGCCCAGCGGCGCTTTCACCGGCGGTTGAGGGCCCGACCCTGGTGGAGCGATTCGCTGTTTGTATTTCTATTCTTTCATTTTTGTTGTGTGATAATTGCCTTTAGATTTATTACGTTTACATAGTTATTTTATTTCTGTTCATATTGCTATTCCATTTCTGTTTATTGTTTATTTCTGATTCATAGCTTTAGATCAGCAAATAGATGAGTTATAGTTACATGTTGTTGTTCCTTTCCAGCTTTCGTTTCCTTTACATTGCTTTTATTGAATTTGCTTTTGTTTCAATTGCTTTAAGATCTCCAACTGTAGAGGATAGAGGCTTTTGCTTCCAAGTCCCTAGATTGGTTATCTTGCATCGATTTCTAAGGGAAAGAGTTACTACTACTGCATCCCTGATCGATGTTTTGCAAGATTGATGTAGTTTAATTTTTCCATTCATGTCATTGTAAGTAGGTTTCTTTACAAGCATTTGTTACCTTTGCATTTGTTCTGTACTACATCTTCACAGCATTACTCTTGGATAAATTGTTGCCTCGGACTGAGTACACTCTTGAAATAAAAAGTCGCTCCCGGATTGAAAATTAATGTGAGATAAATAGGTGTTAAAAAGATACCTTTTTATGCCTCGACAAATAGAAGGGGTTGTTACTATTTGTCCCCACTAAGCGTAATTAATGAAGTTAATAATAGTATATAGGACCAGGTCTAAGTTCTTCAGGTGGGTAACTATCTATCAGGAGTAGGCAAGGATATGTAGGTCTATTCTTTCCTAGAATGCAGTGGATTTACAATTGTATGGTAAAGGCTCCTAAGTAGGATAGGTGATAATGGTACCTATAAGGTAATACGTGATACCAATAATTATAAGTTAAGTGAAAGAGTCAATATCCAAGTGCTACACCTACTCTTCTTAGGTGAAGGCAATAAGTTGGGTATAACTCCATAGGTGTAGACCCAACTAGGTATAAGAGGTGGAGGCAGTAAGTGCGGAAGGAGATTGTTTACAAGGGAAGCAATGAAGGGAGACTGAAGGAGTTGTAGAAGTTGAAGAGATAAGGAGAGATGGCCAGGTCATGGTTCAAGAGCCAGCCTCATGGTGATCAATTGGTTTACGACTTATGAATGGTTTTCCATATTAGTGCCACAGTTTCAGAATCATATTCAAGCTATAGTTGCAAATGAATGAATGAATGCTAGTTGAAAGAGTAAGTCGGCAAGCCTCCCACAACACCTTCTCATCATCGGAAAGCCCAAAAATTACAGTTACTTCTTGTTGTCTTACACCTACTTCTTGTTGGCTTACACCTGACACCTACTTATCGTTGGTTAGTCTTCAATTTCAATATCTTATACCTCGGCAAGCCCTTAGCCTCCTCACGATATTCATTATTGATGCAATATTACTTGGTTAGAGCAGGAAGGTGAGATTAGGTGGGACGAGGCTCCTCGATTGCACGCTGAAAGTAAAGATATTAACCAAGATTCCCAATTGATATAAGCTTCCCGGGAGAGAGAAAGTGTCCTTCCCGTGCTTCGGTTGGAGAGATATAGTTTGGATAGAGAAAGTAATGGCAGAAGGACATGTTGCAAATGTGTCAAGGGTAATGATAAGCTCCCCTATTTTTTCAAAAGTGTAGACATATCTGTAACTTCTAATTGAGGGTATGAACTAGGCGAACCACCAGAATTAGGCAATTTCACACCATCCACCATAAATGAATCCCACACCATCAAGGCCTCCTGCACAAGAGGAATAATGAGTGATAGGCGGGTGAAGGAGAGGATCCAGACAAGAATCAAGGAATAATCCCCCCCCTTGGAAAACAACACTAAAAATGACAATTTAGAATGATTAGGCATAACATAGGCCATATACCCTTACTTGGTATGACCAAGAAATGAATGTAGGATGGAAGGCACAAATAAAAGGGTAAGCTAGCTCATGAGCATAATGGAGTCCTTAGGCTGATAAGCACCCGAATAAGCAGTAGTGGGTGGTCATTGACGACTAGGAACAAACATCCCATGAATGGCCTCTCTAATTTAAGTGGGTCGTCGAAGCTCCCTTTTCCACCTGCTCATGACCAGATCGATCCATGAGTGTATATCACTCCCAGTTAGTCCCATTCAACCTGAAATGGATATTACACTATCAAGTCTAGGGTTCGGAGGGAGAACGAAGTGAGTGAGCACTTTCAATACTAAAGGAACATACATATATGCTATGTTTGTGTTTTTTTCAAGTTGCACCCTGGAATTCCCTCCTATAGATTGAAAACCAATCCATTTCTGATTGTATTCAAATATGAAAGAAGGAATGAAAGGATGAAAGAAAGGCCTTCTTTTTCATTTCCGATCATCGTGAAAAGAAAATTCAAATTTTTTTTGATGTGAAAATAGGGTGAGAATCTCTCCATACACTACTTCACCCAAGATTTGAGGGGAATAAATATCCTTGGAGTTCGATGGGAGCAGGTCCTGGCCAGTAAGGTTCTTATTGACCAACCCTTCTAATGCAAAGTAAACCCCACCCTATGATCCTTATCAACCTGTTATTTTTCACCCATCAACCCTGCTAGGATGGGCCTTCCCCTTTACTTTTAGGTCTTTCTCGACCGACTAATGAATTTCCACACTGATGAGTTGGGCTAGAAGGATGGGTATTTATAATTGGTAATAAAGAAAGGGTATAACCTTTTTTTTGACTTAGGGGGATAACCCTTACTTACTTATCTATCACTATATTTTCCTAACCCCGATTTGCTATGCTCTAGACCCAGGGATTAATAGGTGTCCATGGTATCCAGGCAAAGTCAATTTAGATTATCCTCTCTGCTGACGGATATCGAAAAATGAATATGGAAATAAGTGGATTAACTCTAAAAAAATAATAATATCACGTTATTTAATCAACCAATCAAGCAATCGATCGCTCAAGTTAATGAAGATATAAAATTAGATAATTGATGGATCGATATTTGGAAGGACCTGGCCATCTATTACATACGTATATCCATTCCTTATCCCATTCCAGCATCTTCTATTCCCAAAGTCCATATTGTCACAAACAGTTTAATAACCGCTACATGAATCAAAACATGTTTAACAAGCGCTTTAGGGACCACTCCAGAAGAGAAAATTTGAACAAAAGGGATAAGATAAAATGAAGATAACGAGATGTAAGAATGCACAACCATCTAGATCTAGGGAATGAAGTTGATGGGTGAAAAATGCCTGGTTCGGGAATGAAAAACGAAACAAATGATGGTGACTATTCAAGGAAGACAAATCTAGGAAGAATCAATTGACTCTTTCCTACTATTATTGATTCGATAGTTTTTGATATAACATGCCCTGGTTGGCTCACGTTCCTTGGTTGGCGATATAGATTCTCTAAAGAGGCAAGATAGAGAATCAATCTGCTGATGACTTTTACTCGTGTCATGGCTACAACTTAGAATTGTGATGGCTTGTACTAGTATGGTACCATGCTTCTATGCATCCTTATCTTCAGCGAGAACCCATAGATCCTTATCTTCGGTAACCCCCGCCCTGCTTGATCAACTCAAATATCAATCTCTTTCTAGAAAGATCCTGGCCTGAATCAAGGGAAGGAAGGATGGGGTGGGAAAGCCTCTCCTTCCTATGGAGAAGCGTGCTTGTAATATCCCAAATGGGGAAATTTCTGCTATGCTGGGAATATCTTGTCGGCTCAAATATAAATATCTTTCCAGAAAGATCCGGGCCTGAAGCAAGGGAAGGAAGGATGGGGCGGGCAAGCCTCGCCTTCCTATGGAGATTGCCTTCCTATGGAGAAGTGTGCTAGAGTAGTGCATATTCGAAAGAGGAAAGGAATTGAGAACTATAATGATTACTGACGAGACCATACCAACCAATAACTCTATTGGTAGTGTAAAGTGGCCCGTAGAAGGGGGGAAGGAAGGGGACAACCCCTCCATAGATATGGAACGGGATAGGGGGAAGGAGCCAGGAAAGGGTGGTAGACCCACCGCTAGAAAAGGTGATGGTGGGTGAAGAGAGAGGAATTAATTACTATTTGTTACTTATAGATAGCCAAGCCAAGAGAAAGGACCATATATGAATAAAATCACTTCTAATCTATAGAATGAATGCATATATCTAGGGGGTGGTGAATCATATATAATAGAAATTCACTTTGGAGGCTAGGGGATGAGATCAGCAAGCACAATGGAGAAACCTACCTAACTTGTCCCCCACACGATTACGGAAAGGAGCCAACCTAGCCTCCCCCATTCTGTTTGCTTTCCTGCAGGGATGGGAATGAGTGGTAGACTAAATATAGTAATGTAGATGCCATAGGGGGTTCCGGAAAGCTTGGAAACCTTCCTATATGGTTGTTGGGTTGTAGAAAGGAGCATCAAAACTATTATAAATAAATAGAAGACATGCATAGAAGGCTTCCCATACATAGTGGGTGGAATGTTATAGGGGTTGGATCACTTTCCTATCTACTAGGCCCAAGGAATGAATAAGGCTAAGCATAATAAGGAGTTATGGCTTATTTACCACCCCTGCAGCCTATCGGGAATAAATTGAATTTACTTGGATTGGGGGAGGATAATAAGGAAAATGACATGCATGGGATTGTGGAACTACTCTTCAAAAGCCCCCGCTCACTGCCCTTGGATGCCAAAAACCTATTTCACAGGTTGAGGCCATGGAAGACAAGAATACCTCTTCACTTGGTCATCAAAGATAGAGTCTACAAGACACTTCCCCCTGTCAACATCAAAACATAGAATTATCAAATTGAATTACAACAAGTTCCCCAGCGAGCGAAGTGTTGAGGAAGCTTATTCCACCCTACATGAAGTGATCTATTCCACTTAGAGTGATATTATTCAATAATATAATGTGTGTTGAGGGAGATAAGCCTGTATTATCAATCTGAACATGGAAGCAATGGATAGGGCGGTCTCACTACCCATTGAATAGGTCTAACTACAACGTGATAACTTGTCTACAAATTAATCAAATGCTATGGATTAGACCTCTTCCTTGGAAATTTACAACATGAATTTGTGACATATAGATAAGTGAGGGTTTCTCTCTTCGTATGTGCTACTGCTTTGAAATCCAACTTCCGAGATCTAGCACTTCACTACACTACTCGCCGGGAAAGCCCATAAGTGGAAATACCTAGAGAAGGAAGGTCCCTATAGAGAATGATCAAATGGATAATATAAAAAATCCTATGTGTTAAGGATATATTCACTCTCTATTGATCGAAGGAATATACATCAAATATCAAGAAAGGTTCCCTCGTATGATCTATTCCTCACGATTGTATTTCTATATCTATGTTTATGTTGATGCAGTTGAGAAAGTCTAGCGATGCACTTGTTGCTTCCTTTTATTTTCCTCTCGCACTGTGACAGTAGAGCATATGCACAACTATCGATGTAGTAGACATGAACACCCATTTTCTAGCTATCATAATGTGTGATACTTTGTATACAAATTTCTCGCATGGCAGGGAAGAAAGAGACTACTAGTGAGATACCAATATTGATACCCAGTCGGTAGAAAGAGCACTGGAAGGAACCATACCATAGGGCTATCCATCCTTGCCACCACTATGAGTGAAATACATTGCATGGAATTTCCAATCATGAGATATTTTGGT
The DNA here is from genome assembly GCA_034641835.2 of Pinus albicaulis. Classification (NCBI taxonomy): domain Eukaryota; kingdom Viridiplantae; phylum Streptophyta; class Pinopsida; order Pinales; family Pinaceae; genus Pinus; species Pinus albicaulis. The sequence continues at coordinate 14,946,005 of CM076570.1, read as the reverse complement.
CAGGCCAATCCATGGAGGTAGCGCAAATTGAGAAAGAAAGGCAAGGGTAATTTCTTGCAACTGTGGCTGTTACGTGGAATGATTTCTCTATAGAGAGGCAGGTTCACAAGAAAAGTGACGTGATTAATGGATTAATTTTATTGATAGATACTCAAGGCCCAGTAATAAATTGGCTTAGGAGATGGAAGGAGTGATATACCATAGAACCGAAGGCAGTTAGGAGACCTGATCATATCCCCCGAAAACAAAAAATACTACAACGTGAAAAACCTTACAAGGACCAGCCCATCAAGTTGAACGTAGGTGGAAAATAAATACACTGAATGAGACCACACCCCGGTCAGCAGGCAGCTCTCCACTCCCCTGGGAACATGGGACCAAAGGCAGACCAACAAAATAGAGAGAGTCAAGCACACAAAGAATAGAACATAGACAATCTACCAGTTTGATCAAGGCAATCCATTCAAGGTTATCAAAAATGGTTACTTCTCGGGTTCGACCGCGTTTTCCATAGGGCTATCCACACCCTTAGTTTCCATTACATTGGTCTCTGGGTTGACGCCACCTTGATATTTTATCAATATTAGGAGCAATGAACAACAACCTAGGATAATCAAATTTATTAGGCATTAGCATGAGCTTGGTTCAGTTAACTTGGATTCATTAGTTCTTATATTAGGAGTAAGTCGACCTCATCGAGGAATGAAATTGCTCAACCAGGAGGGAGAGGACGCGAAGCATGGATCGACTAACAAGAGAGGAATGAACACAAAAAAGTGGGAAGAGTGCATCATGAATACGGATCATAATTCATTTGTCTCTGAAGATACTAGTAGCATCTGCATGAGATAAGATGATCCCTCTGAATCGGAAGGATACCAATGTATTATGATTCAGAGCGAAGCACAGAGTATGCCAGGCTATACCGGAATGACAGACGTAAAGTGACCGAAGGGGCAACGGTTGTAGGGACACTCGACAGGGTCAAACCAACATTTATTGACTTGGTTTTACTAACCATTCATATCACTTATAGGTAACAAACAATTCACACAACTTCATTATATGTAGTAATCACTTCTATAACATCCAAGATGGGATTATTTATTCGATTTTTGGGAAATAATCCCCAATAATCCCCTCCTCCTCATGCTATGAAAACTCTAGCTTCTCGATAAATAGTTTTCTTGCTTGCAACCTTTATCAAATAGAGCTTGCTCAACTAGAACCTTATATTACGTAACATGCTTTACACTCTGACTTGTTACTTAGACTTAACATGACTTGGTGCTCTCCATACATTCATTCATTAAATCACATAGGACAGACATGAATTCAATCAATCAATGAAAGAACAATCAAAGACAAACGGACCGGGCACTGCACTTTTCCATTCTCCACTACAAAAATATCCACTACTTAACTTGAAAGCTAGTATAAATTGAAATATGTCCCAACAACCCTAACTAACATAGATTCAACGGGTTGTGTTTCTCTAGGGAATGGGGGTGTGCTAAGTAAGGATCACCCCTTTCAATAAATGGCAAAGGTCAACGTCCCCATGGCGATATCGTATATCGATGTATTGATTTCAATATGGGTAACCTACTTCTCTTCTCCTTCCTCTCGAAAGGGGTTACCTCCTCAAATGATGGACAAGTTTCAACCTCACACTCGTAACCTCGTATGAGCCCCTCCGGTCGTAGATATGCGAGTATCCTCATATGTATAGAGATGTCTTGATGTAGAGATCTAGATAGAAACGTAGAACATATCTATCTCTGTTGGCACCTGGTCATGCATGGGTGGAGAAGGAGTAAGGTTAATCGGCGGCACCCACCTCACTCACACGACTTCACTTCTGTTACTACTAGGAGATCTAGAAATATAGTAGATATTTCTTCTATTTCCTAAGTGGAGTATTATGGAACCCAGGAAGCCACACACAGTGGAGTATCCACCCCATCCGCTTTTTCATTCACTTCATTCACATCCGCAAGTAGTGAGTGGTAGGTACTAAGCTTCTCCATTGCTTGTACTTAGCTTACTTACTGTGATGTGCTTTGATTGCATGCTGATCTACTTGGTATACTACTTTGTTCAAATACAATGTGCATGCTTAATATAAGTGTTCTGATCACTTGTAAACTAATACCATAAATGGTATTTTATATTGTTTAACCACTTCACTTAAACAAATAGATTGAAATTGTATATTTAAACCAGTTTCATTGAAATAATCTCTTTTGAAGATTGGCTGATGTGTTGATGAGTTGACGAGGGGGGTGGGTGGGGAGCTGTGCCTCAACAACCTTCACTCAGACTCCTAAACCTCATCATCATCTGGATCAAAATAAGCAGGGTAAATAAAGAAAAGAAATAAAGATCACCAAAATGACCAAAAGCGTAAAATAATATTCCCGAAAGCGTGAATAAGGTAAACTCAAGTGTAACTAAGAGAAACCAGATTATGAAGAAACTTCACTAACTGGATCAACGAAAGCTGGAGTATTGTCCCTACCAAGATCTTCATGAGTGGTGGATATAAGTGGAGACAAGGATGGATGGAATGAAGTGAGGATTTCTATATTATAGAAGTGCGAATAGTGATAACTTTCACAAAAGGGAGAATAACTTTACCAAGAATAATCGTAATAATCACTAGAAGTATAAGAGTGAAAACCAACCAATATAGAGCTACCAACCCGATATAAATATACCAAATGCAGTCAAATGCCAATATTAGTCAAGTGCCTAAGTGAACTAATAGCTCAGAGGCAAGAAATAGAACGTACAAGTGATTGCTCAGATGTGCAATTTATAGTATGAAAAGAATTCATTGTATATTGCAAATCAGATATTGTATAGTATAAGTGAAAGTCTATCAGATGCGTGCTTTTACCTTTAGATATGTCCGTGATCTAAAGAGTTATACATTTCCCTGTATATAATGAAGGAAGCACGTGTCTCTGCCAGCTACTGTTACTTCTTTTAGGATTATGCGTGTGAAAACTCTATCCCTAATAGAAGTCTTTACCGTTCCCACTTGGTAGTTGTCTTCCTCTCAAGTGGGAATGCTCTCGCCTCATAGCAAGGGCGAAAGCCGGAATCCGATCTTATATAGGGGGACCTTCCCCTACCGAAGCCACGAGGGCAATCCTCCCCTGTTTCAGACGCATCGGATCAGAACGCTGTGATCGCGGCGAGGCTCGAAATCCGCGAATGGCAGGACTTTCGTTCTCTCCCGCCTGGAGCATGGTGGGAATTATCTGGATGGATGGGGAAGCAAGCCCAACCAATTATCATAAATAATCGAATATATAAGGAAAGGGAGTCGTTACCTTCGATCCCTTCAAGCCTTCGATCCCTTCAAGCCTTCGATCCCCGACAGACTTCTTTTTCAACTTTGAAAAGCATAACATCATTATGAACATAAAGTTCCAAGGTCAGGTGAGCCTGTATTCATCACCTTCCGTTGTCAGGTGATCCCTCCATTCTATAAATCCAATCCAAGATTGAAGGGAAATGGATCCAAGATTGAAGGGAAATGGACTCAAAGACATAGGAGTAATCCCGAAACCTCCATGAAGTCCATGCATGGCATTGCCACTACATTATATATGATTCAGTGGTTTCACTTTTTAAGTAAGTAAGTAAGGAAGTAAGTAAGTAAGAAAGGGAGCCGCCCGGTAAGCGAGCGTCGGGGCGGGCGAGTGCCTTGCTCCATAAGGAAGGAGCTTTGGGCAATCGTTCTCTTCCTTGAATGAATTGAGGGGATTAAGGAAAATGGGATTCGTAGAAAGCGCAGGGATAAAGGGCATTTAGTCGAAGATAAACAGCGATTTATTCAATAAAATTGAACAAATAATCTCGTACGTTAAGTGGCTCGACCAAGGGGAGAGGAAGGACTCGATAAGAATTTGATTGGCTCATTCAAACCGTCTTCGAGAGCACTCGAGGGCTTGTTAGGTAGGTGCTTTGAACCTAAACTCCTTGAAGAGGTCCGTAATAGTTGGTTTAAGCAGTGGGGAATAGTTGGTGTAAGAGGAAGAGTCGGTCCTATACGAGTTTTAGTTCACCTCAAGCCAGTCTAGGTGACGGCTGACATAATGGAACTGTACCTCTTGTTACCGCTACCTAATAAACCTGTACTACATTTATTAGTTCTACTCAAAACATAATTAGTTCAACTAAATCCCAACCTTGAGATAATAGCTCCTGTACTTCTGGGTGGCTGCATCAGAAAGACCTGCACTACATTGAGGAAATAACATTATACCGGCAGCTCCTAGACATTGAGTTTCAAGATTATAAGCCCAAGGACTAGCTCGGGATGATGAGCAGCCCATAGTTAGGAGGATGTCCACCTCTTGGGAACTTACACTCAGCCCTCCTTTGGGTTCCTCCTTGGGACCTTCTTACTTGGGAAACCCATGCCTCAGACCTAATACCTATGAACCAACCTTGACTACACCTTCCCTATGACACTCTATCTCAAAGTATGGACCCAGAACTTAAGGGACGGAGTCACTCACTATTCATATGGTGAGGGTTTTCACCCTAATCTCCATTGCTTCACGCTAACTAATTCTTCTATCGCTAGCTGTTGGGCTGAGATGCTGTGACCCAACCTGAACCATCGCTCTCAATTATGGGGAGAGGTTAGTAAGGCCTAAAGACCATAAGGGATAGGATGCTACAGCATGGCTCGACTAACAGGAGAGGAAAGAAGCCAAACCAGCTTCCCCAAACATGGTGAATAAATCCCCCTCACTGTCTGCCTTGAGGGTCTGGCTGTACGGGAGGTGTCTCTTCTCTGTGGATGGGTGGACGGGCGGCAATAACCTTTCTTTATGTTGGGATGTCTGTATGGTGGGCAATAAGCTCTCTGTTGGTCTGTTTCTTCCTAAGAAGGCAGGTGAAACTTCCCACTACTCTTCTAATCAGGCTAGGGAAGTAAGTTCTAGGAAGGGATAAGCACTCATAAGAAGGTGGGACTAATCTACACTAAGAAGCTAGGTAAGTAAGATTAAGGTACTTATTAAGTCAGGCAGTAAGTAAGTAAGATGATTCAGGCACTCATTCAGCTCCTAGTCCATTCAGGTGGATAAAATAAGGGTAAGTAAGTATAAGCTTTACCCGTCCTAATAAAACTAGGATAGGAAGGTAAGCAAGGTAGGGAAGGTAGTTTTTCGTAATCTACCCGGACTTATTAAGCTAGGGTAGGCAGGTAAGAAAGGCTACTAATCCACTCAGCTGATCTAAGAAGGTAAGGTAGGAGAAGGTCCAGTAAGGGAAGGTAAGGAGCTTCGAACCAGATAGGTCAACCCCAGATCATTGCTGCTGCTACTTGATTAGAAGGATTGCTCTCGCTTGCCTGTTGTATTAGTGGGTGGGGTTGATCGCTATCGCTCGTAGTTGATTGAAGGGTGGGTGGGGCCAGGATAGGGAAGGAAGGAACAACCTGTCGTAGGATCATACTACCCTTTGGATTCAATCGTGCTTTAACCAATCCATAGTACGGGAAGGCGAACCATTAATCGCTCACCCCCAAGCAATAGTATGGGGAAAGTAAAGCAATTTCATAGTCTGGTTATAAGCCCTACCTCTTGACTGATGAAACGGAATCAGAACTATTCCAATGGACCTAGCATTCAAGGGCTCGCTTGCTTATATTCATGGAAGGCTGACTCGGTACCTTTCCCTGGTTCATGGTTAAGTATAATCCCTGGTTCGGTAGCAGTAAGTAGCGGTAACTGATAGGCTAGATGTACTACACCTATACTACTCATAGGTGCTCTAACCGGTTCAGCCTAGCCTTGCTACCGGTTCAGTTCTAATGGCGGGAAGGCTCTGCCGGACCTCCATTAATTGAGTTAACCGCTCTAAGGAACTGCCTCATGAACTGCCATTTTCTGAGTTGACCGCCTCAGACCACCGAAGATAAGGAAGCAGTGACGATCCATATTACCGAAGGGCTTGACGATATCTGAGTTAACCACTCCCTAAGGGCTTTAAGGATTTGATCTATTTCAAGTAGTTCTCGGGGGAGAGCCTCCGAACCCCCCAAGAAGCGTATGGGTAGAACCTACCCGGTAAGGGGAGAACCTTCCTGTCTGGAGAGAAAGAACATACAGACTATGAAGGGAAGGAAGGCGAAGCCGCACCTCCATCCAACATATGTACTCTTGCCTTACCACTTGCCTTCGAGTGGAAAGATGGATGGACTGTCTTGACTAGTGGACCTTATTTACGGGTGACTAATACGGGATACGTTGGACCAAGACTAAAGTACTATCAATTTCATAATAGCCCCCAGCTAGCGAGGTTGGCCAGCCCAATAGCAGTACGAGGGATTCTTATCAGCCCAAGAACAATAAGTATGAGGTATATTACCTAATAGAAGGAAGCCGATTCGGGGAGCTTTACTTTGATCGAGCAATTGAATTACCTCCTTGCCCTCGGAAGCACAAGACCTCCAGACCTTTATTGAGGGGAACTTTTTGCAGAAGCTTAATTGGAATCTCCAGTGCGTAGAAAGAAATCAGTCAGACAAGCATACCTCGAGGTAGGGAAGAGTAGGTATTTCAAATCCTGGCCTCGTGGAACGAGCCTGTGAGGGGAACTTGTCTTGCAGGCTTCACCCTAACCACTGGCGAGTGGAGCCAATGGTGCGAAGCTTATGACTGACAACTGTAGACGCCATGAGCTAGGCCTCGCTGAACGAGCTCCCATAGGCTTTAATGAGCAAATCAGAGTCCTGGCCAGCCGGCCCGGCCACAAGTTACCCTAAAACGATTTAAGTGAAGGAAGAAAGTATGGATTGAATACTGGAGAATAAAAACGATCATTCATGAGCCAAAAGACTATATACCCTTATTTCTTGCATAAAGCAACTCTATGGCTTCTGGATGGAATACTGGACTACTGAAAACTCTCATTCAATAGCATACTTGCCGTAAGGTGTCCCTTCTGCCTGATGCCGGATAAGAACTACTAGAATTCAGTTGTTATAGCTTGCTTGCCTTAAGGTATGCTTGCCTTCATAAAGTGGTATTTGGTTTCTAATAAAGAAGACTATGGAATAAGAACTCGAATTAAGGAGCGCAAGGGTAACTTGATTGCACTGGCTTTATTACTTACCGGACTACTCCCATGAAATCTATTTTTGGTATACCCTCCTTTATTCGGGCAGTCGCCAGACAAGCTTTCCCTCCCCTTGCCTAGAGTAGAGCTTAGCTTTGGTACTTTATAATAACTCTGAAGCTTTAATGAGATCCTTAAGGTATGTTTTGATTCCTTCCCTAGCGAAGCTTCCCTTCTGTCTTGCCTTCGCTATCGGACTCTACCGGACTACTCTGAAGCTTATTTCTTTCTGTCTTTCTATTATTTATCCCGTATTCAAAATACCCTGGCTTCGGCTAGTGAATAAAGAAACAAATAATAGTCTGCAACAAGTTCCCCTTGCGTTCCTTGCTTGAATTCATACTCGTTTTCTGGTTCTCATTCTTGCTTGAATTCATACTTGTTTTATTTTGATACTTATGGATGGCTGTCATTCGATTACTTATAAAACGATAGATCCGGTTCTCATTCTTTCTTGCTCTTTCTTTCTGCTGAGGGCGAGCCACTAAATGAATAGATGGTGAATGCCCCACGGACTGGTACACCTGTAGCCGAAGATAGAACACAAGGTGGGTGCTGCGGGGTCTGTATGTAGGCTGTCCCTGACTAACGACTTCAATGTGATCTGACCAGTGAATAATTGAGGATGGAATGGAATTAGTTATCTGAACCAGGAATAGACTATAGGGTTGACGCATGGGGTGCTAGCCGCTTTTACGAGAGAGAAAGCTTTGGTAAACCTCTAACCTGTAGCCCTTTCTTTTTATATTGATTGTCCCCCATTTCTTCGGGGTAGGTGGGCTACTCAATAATAGAGACTTATTCCCTTCATCATTATATAGAAGATAGAATACGTATTAGAAGATAATAGTCTTATGAAGCGGAATGGAAAAGTGTGAGCCTACCGCTCTTCATCCGAGGCACATTGAAAGTCGGGAGCTGTCGGACCATCCAACATGAGGGAGCCCTCGGGCTTCCACACTATACAGTCCGTATCACATATGCCTTGGCAACCGTACAATCTACAACTAGCCATTTTTCACCCATCCGTCCATTCCCAGTTTACTGACCCATCCCGATTCGATTTGAAAGTCGTCTAGTTTCGTGCTTCTCCGTCTCAGTTGTTGCGTTTCCTGTTCCCACCACGCATTCGTTTACTAGCTCCGCTCCAACCACACTTGTTCCTTTCTCAGGTATTGCATCCGACACACTATAGCAGTCAGCGGCCGGATCTCGATTCGGAGTCCTTAGCCCGCTTGAACCAGAGATTAGAGCAGTATACAATGAACTCAGTTTGGAGGGTTATTGGCCTTATCACGCTATCGACTGACCAGACTCGCATTTATTATGCCCTCGCCGGTGCCGTTCCGCCTCTTCCATGAGTGGTGTATGATTCGCTTATTCTAGCAGGCTTATTAATCTAGGGTGGAGGTTGTTGAGCCTCCCAGTGTGCGTGTGATGTGCGCACCAGCGTGTTCCCTCACCCCAGTGCCCTCCCAGTCGTTATAATTGGTGTGACCTCGTCCCCCGGTACCTCCATCCCATTCATTAGTTCCTGTTAAAGTGTCCGCCCTACAGAAAAGGCGTTTTTATGTCTGGCCCGAGGGTGAGCCTGCCGAACTCTCGACTAAAGGAGAGGTATCACGTTCCCAACGATCCATGACCGGGGGTGACTCTACTGGTGATCCTCGATCCGGTGTTTCTGGAATGATGACTTTTCCTGGAACTATGGGCCCACCCAAAGTTATAGTTCGGGTGGGAGGATATAGTGCAATTATATGGTAGTTGTGGGAGTGTTTTGATTACTTTCCCCTTATTTGTTATGATCGCTACTTGCCCACATGAATGAATGAGGATCGCTACCCCCACAGGAATGATCGTTGATGAAGGTAACACGCCGGGAAGGATGGAATAAGGTGCCGCATCAAAAATGATACGAGTCAATATGTTAAAGCAATACTTATCCACTTAAGAGGCCCCCCACCCAATAAGTAACTCAAGGTGAGGGATTGATCGCTCAAGGATGTTTCATTATCATTCTTTATATATGTAATTACGCTCTTTATTCATGTTCAATAAGTATTAGTTAATCCCGCTAATGCTAAGTGCTTAATCACTGATGGTTGGAATACGTATCATTAGACCAGGATGATTACTGCTTGTGTGAGGATAACATTTGATGCACGGCTTCCATTATTACATATGTCATCAGATTTCATTGATTATTACTTATGAGATTATGTGAGTCAATGCTTAGGGCTAATCAATGCACTGGCATGCTTGAGGAGTTAGGATTCCAGGGGAATGATTTAGCTTTCTTTCGGGAAGGCGGAACAATCCAATGAGGAGCCATCCCCCACCCCCGGTAGGACGAGGGTTCACCCTGGTAACAGTATACTAATCGGAATTCAAGGAAGGAAGGCAGGACCTGAGAAGAAGCTAGTCGATGGTAACAGCTCCGGTGCTTGGAAGGCCAATAACTTCATAATGATGGATTGGGACAATAACTTCCTTTCACGGGCAGGAGGCGATGGTCCAGCTCAGGTTACCCACCCGGCATGCAGAAGCAGCCATCCTGAACCCCAACTAGAGTTATTTAGGGCCATTGTTCGCATCTTTATTTCCTGCTGGAGCCCCCGGTAGTTAGTCTCATCCGACCGATCCATCCTGAACCGCCATCCTTTATCACCCGGCTAGGCCAGCCCCCAAGTTCTATACCCCAGGTGAACAAGATCCTTTGTTTCTATCCTGATCGATGCTTTGTTTCAGGTGTGTGCTGTAACAATCAGGATGGAAAGTGAACAAGAACAACTGTTGCCCCAAGACGAAGTTCGGGTACCTCTTTCGCCCTGCCGATTGATGCTCGGAAGGAGGGATGCTCGAACAATTCATGGCCCTCCCAGAGAAGAGAACTATCCGGTAAACTATGCTTTCTACCGTCCAAATAATCGGATGGAAACATATTCTATACGTAACATGCTATACTGTACCTTTCTAATAGCTAGTCGACCGGGCAAGGGTTTTACCCCCGGTGGGAAGAGAGTGACAGCATTGGATTGTGAAGTGTTTATTGGCCGGTGCCCCGTAGCATAGCAGTGTATTGCTCCTCGTCGGGGAAGGAAGGGAGGGGAACAGAACAAACTGTCTTGCCTCCGGAGTTAACAACTATCTGAATTACCCATCCGTTGAGGGAGAGCTATAATTGTAGTTGAGGGAGAGCATCCTCTAATCTTAGGCTGGATTGCGAGAAGAGCTCCAGCCACCTAATCTTTGGATTGAATCCCCGGTGGGAGGAAGAGAAAGGTACACTATGAATGAAACTCCCTTCCTCTCCCCAAAGCAATAAAGTTGGGGCAACTCTTTTGGTAGTTCACCTCGTTCTCGGCCAGCATCTATTCATGATCGAGATTGAGGGGTCCTTTGCAAGTTATCCTTGCCGTAACAACTTGCCTGGGGGTTAAGCCTATCTATAGTTTAACTACTCGACCTATCCGATGGCTATAGATTGTCCTCAACTTCACCGTCTTGGCTGGCCTAACTTCCATCCGGGGGTGAAGTCTAATATCATTTTTGCTTATAAAATGCAATATTACGAAGTTTTTTTATTAGGTTGGGGCGGTAGATAGAATAAATGAATGCACGTGTTGGCCGTAGATGCCCTAGCTAAAAGTGACTCGCCCGACCTAAGAAGGGCCAGGTACGAGCCTACCTAAAGAATCCACCATTGGGAGAAGGAAAATAAAGGTTATCACTAATCCGTGATAATTACCGTATATAAAGAGTCAACTTGAAAAAAGGGAAAAATCGTCAAACCCCCTTTCTTTTTTCACTACCTTCGGTCGTCCTTTTCGGACGTTAACCAACCACCTTCCCCTCACTGTCTGTCCGTTCTGGTTCCGAACGGGACCTAACTTTCTTTGTTCGGGTCACTACCCAATTCTATCAGTCTGGCAAGCAAGCGTTATTTGGGTATAGCGAGACTCATTTTCTTATTACACAGAGCAGGATGCTTTGATCTGGACTTTGACCTAAGGTTGCTATTCTCTTTTCTCATCGGTATCCGAGCGAAGTGCTGGCTCTCAAAGTTACGGACGGGGATGTCGGGTCAACTTCAATGGATTAAAGGTCAACCACTTATGGCTTTGTCTTTCGAATTGGTAGGGATGCTGCCTTTTGCTGCTTTAACGAGGTAAAATGGTGCGGGATCTTTATCTGTGTTTGGATCTGGATAGGGACCTGGAACAGGAATAGGCTTTGGATATAGAGGCTCTCGAGCATACTTTGAAACCAGTGCTCCAGCTTGTGTTCTGGAATGGATGCCCAGCCAGGCATTGATAAACGAGTAGCGGAGGTGGTTAGAAGGGAAAATACAACCGACGAATTAGCTATAGCTAGTGACTTTCTCGTTTCCATAAGCTTGCTTTTCCCTCCTATTATTATAAAGACAAGGACCACGCTTCCCTGCTTATTGACATGCTTATTGGAAGGACCATGCTTCCCTTCCCTCTCTGCGTGCTTCAGGTCTGACCCAACCATTCTGACTAATGAATGGAAAGACCCGGGTTCTCTCTATCGGCTAGCGGTAGTTTTACTTATAACCAAATAGTATAAGGGCCAGTCTATCTATCTCTATAGTCTAATGATAGGAGCTTATGAGCTGATGGCAGCCTGTTTGCAGCCTATAAAGCCTTATGAAAAGCCTAGCCTATTGATAGGGAATGTTTATAGGTTCTTGCTTATATATGAGCTAGCTAATTACAATGGCAGGCTTTTTCCAATGGCTTCTATTGCTTGACTGGCTTACTCTTTGGCTTGGCCCGTCCATGTTCATACTATAGGTTTGGCTTGACCCTAAATCGATTGCTTGGCTACAGTCCTGGTTCAAGGTACTAATGGATAAGTCCAATGGCACGTCCTCCTCTTGCACGCAATCCCTTTTCAGGGGGGACTTCCCCGCGAGTGATGCTTGTATCTATCTAGTCAGTCTATATCTATTCTATAGGAAGACCCGTCTCTATCTCTCTCTTCTAAGGCCAGTTCTATAGCTCAAGGCCAATAATCCGCTCTATTCGCGAGGGTGTTGTCAGCACTGAACCCGCCTATAACTCAATCGGCGATGATGGGGTATTTCCCTTCGACGCCTTTCCTCGGGTCAAAAGGCTACGAGGCAGGACTTCTGCTTAGGCAGCTAAATGATAGGTGAGAGGGTAAGGCTTATCCTTTATTCCTTATTACCTTCCTATCTAAGCTGAATGGAATGAGAGGGTAAGGGTAATAATTCTACCTACCTCTCCTAGCTAGTATGTAGTTGTATGAGTCCCTTACTTACAAACTTTCTTAGCTTTCTATGTGAGGATAAGGCTTATCCTTTATTGTTGTTAGGAGGGGAGCCAACTACTCGGTGTTACGCAGAGGTTAGTCCCCTTTATAGTGGGATGAAATCAGTACCCAACTCTATCCTTTCATTGGTGGGTTTGGCATTACATCCCTGATTGTATACTATGGGTTTTAGGAAGTTCACGGGAATTCTCTAGGAGAATAAGTGGGGAAATCACCCTAACTCCTGCCATTGGGTTGGGACAGTCATGAAGCATTTCTCTGTGGGGATGGTTGTATGGCGAGATAAGTTCGTTAACATTCTCTTTCCCGTCTAGAGTGGAGTGGGCCGTATCTTCCAAATCAATATCCGAATCCAGACTTTATGGGTTAGGTCGGGTAGTTTAGTACTTACCTTATTAAGCGAGGTTTCTCTATTCACTATATCTTTCCTGCGTGGAATTGGGTCCAGTGGATTGGTTCCGGTGGATTGGGTTAAGTGTGGAATTGGGTAGATGTTTATTCAAATTCACATCTAAAATTAAGGAAGAGCAAGCGAACTCTCGACAAGGGGGCTACCATCAATGTAGTCGCTTGTCCGCATCGGGCAAGGCCTTTGGTTCAAATTAGTTTACTCTTTCCTGTCGTCATGGAGGAAGGGATAGAATAAGGCATTAATAAGGTGTTATAAAGAGGGGGGATTGGGTGGAATTACGTATAGGTTAGGTGCCCTTACTGTTATAAAATACCAATAGCCAAGCTGGTTGTTTATTTAGTGGAGTCAGTTTCACATCCCAAATCCAGACCTTGTGGACTTCGATTGGCTTTCTCTTTCTTCCCGTAATTGAAGAAGGAGATCCGTATAGTATTTATTAGAGTGTAGGTGCCTTTACTATGAGATTAGGCCAGTAACTCCACTTTCTCTTTCCTCTAGTGCGGTTGGCTTCTTTACGTCACAGTCTGGCATTCTTACAATTACGCCTTTCTGGTATCATTATCCATGTTGGCAGCTCTAGACACGGCTTAGTCTGACCTTGTAGCTGCTCCTCTTGCCTACCCTTATAGACTTTGCTTGGATGGAGGTAAGGCAGTAAGAGATAGAATGTGTTCCTCTCCGGGAAGCACTTAAGGCAAAGGCATCAGAGGTAGATCCGAATCCTGTGCCATCAAAAGCAAAAGCAGCAAAGAGAGTACCCACGGAGGTTAAGAGAAAAGCAAAGGTATTGGAGACAGAGCCCGTTATCTCTTCTGTTAACCCCGAAACCAATACTTTCTTTCGAAAAAGCTCCCTAAATATAGGGTTGAACCCCTTCTAGCACTTAGTGGGCACTAATGTACCCAATCAAATGAGTCCAAGGAAGTAGTTCTAATGTCATCCAACATGCCTAACACCGGGTTGCTCATCCAACCTCATCTACCTGACCAAACCATCGTCACATGAACCATGGCTTGGCTAACTCACCTACCCTCCCTTGTATGATTAATACTAACTCCCAAACTGAGAGCTCCCTCACTGACCTTCAATGCCCATCAATAGAAGTATAGATGCTTCCAAGCCCAACGCATAGGAGATTCTCTCACCTACAAAAATGTGGCACCTCTCCTTTGTGGTCAAGCGGCCTAACGACACCTCACCTCAACTTAATGACTAAATCAAAGGTGTTAAGCCATTTGCCAAGAGGGTTTCATAGAATATATTAGGGGGAATGGAGAATCGCTCGTAGAATGGTTATTTTCCCAAGAAAGGTAAGGAAGACTGACTTGAGTTGTCCCAATACGTCTACTCATGATAAAGCTTTACTCCTCCATCGAACAGCCAAGCGGAAGAAGGGTCCCTAAGGACCATATAGAAACAACTCATTCGCCGGTATACCTAAAACACTCCCATAATTATATTGAGAGTTTATGTGAAGGGTGAACACCTTATCATCATACCTTTATGGCTAAATCAAAGTTGTGAAATCAAAAGGGTGTAAAAAGCCTATTGATGATCAATATGGCATAGATTCCATTATTGGGCAGATAAACTGGAATTTATTGGTATTAAAACCCCAATGTATGTATCTCCAGTCTCTATGGGGTGGGCTGCCAGTGAAGACATGCCGTGAACTGCCTGTTCAAACTTATAGCTGCCTGTAAAGATATGTCGTGAACTGCTCGTTTAGATTCAAAGTAAGCTGCTTGTTAATACTTTATGTTGCCTTTTCATTCATGGGATTAAAGTAAGAATCATGCTCATAGGTAAGACTCATTTATTAGATAAGACTCATCTCATAGGTGAGCAAGTTTCAGCCATAATTGTTTGGTCAGCATAAGCACCATAAGAAACTGCCTTAGCTGTTGGTTCTGACTATCCAACTAGGTTCTGAAGCTACTGAGTAAACTGTCAAAACATAAGATGTTCCAGCTACCTATTCCTCTACTGCTGATGTCTAAGCTGGGTCTACTAGCAATGTAGCTCTACCTGTAGCCTTACTTGCTTGCAGAAGGCACTAGCACTGCAGGCCCAGCCAGCTCATCAGTCAGGTAGAAAGATGCGCTCTACTTGCAGCAAGGCTGTCCATAGGTAGCTAGGTAGTACTACTAGTAGAGCTAGTATAGAGGTACAAGCCGTTGAGTAGTAGTTGTGGGCCTGTCTGTTAGGTGTGTGTCGTACTGTTTGCCGAGGGCTGTAAGCAGCTGCCTTATTAATAACCAGTATTCCGCGGTAAGAGTCTGGGTTTGGGTCCTGATCCTGAGCATAGCGAAGGTTCTTACCTGCCTGCCTTCCCTTAGGGGCTTGGCTGAGCGACAGTACAGTAAGGACCTCTCCTTCTTCATTCAATATCCAACTTCACGATGTCAAGTCATTATCCGCTCCCCAAGGGGACTGGACTTACTAATTATCTCGCTCGTGAAGAATAAATAATCTAGGCCATTATCTCGTTCATACTATCCCCTACGTGCGCATTCCAACTCCTTCCGAAAAAGGGTCGTAGCGTACGTATGGTTTGGATTTCACTACTAGCCCTACAGTGACAGGCACCGTTTTGTGTTTGTATGATAGTCCAGTTTTAGAAAAGCATTCTTTAGGAGTGTGGCACCGTTTACTTCGCGTATAAGTACATCCAAAAAAGACAGTGATCCTTCGAGACTACGGTGCAGTATTTCTTTCTCTATTTCCGGTTCAGCTGCTGGTTATCGGTAGGTGTAAAAATGCATCACTTGGGCAATTGCTTGCTAATCGCTGCTTCACTCGTACCCGACCTAATTAGTTTAGTTAGGTGCATTACACAGTAAGTCACTGATTGGGTGGATGGAATAGATAGAAAGATAGATGGACGTCGGAGTCGAACCGACCCTTCCTTGGACTAGGGTGGAAGGCAATAGTACTGCTTTCGACTCAATCTATTTATGAAACACTGAGCGTGATTTCTGACTGTTGTTTTATTATATATAGAAAAGGGAATAGGGGGGAGGATAGCCTCGGCGGCGTCTATCTGGATGATAGCTCCCTTATGCACTGCCCCCGATCGCCTGCGAAACCCAACCAAATGACGAAGGCAAGCGCCTCACTTTGACTGAATTAGATTAGCTTCTCCAATCCTCTAATAAAATAAAGCGCATTGATATGATTCGATTCCCATTCCCGGAAGCGCGAAAAGCGGCGGGATAGAATAAAAGCCAGCCGTCGGTAGTAAGTTTCTGAAACATCTATCTTATCATGCATGATTATAATGTGAAAGAAGCATTCTAGCAGCTATAACGCCGACCTGGCCATGCTGGCTGTGATGAATGTGTATTTTCTTCTCCTTTCTTACCGTTCTCGTGATGGGCAGGGTAACCTAACAACGCCAACTTGAAGTCTTTAATTTCCCACTTTTTGAAAGGAGCAACTAAATGAACAACGCCCACTTTAAGGTTAGCTTGTTGTAGTAGGGGGCCACACTTAAAGGACTTAATTTCACATTGATTTTAAGGCATGGTAGGGTCCAGAAGAAAGAATAATAAGATATACGGTCAGTAGGCAGGCCATAAGAATAGAGAATAAGAAGGTGCTTAAAGAAATTTGTCGGGGATCGGGACTTTATTACTGAAACCGCTAACAAAATGGATGAAAAATTGAGCATATGAGCCTGATTTTATACACTTCACTGAACTTTAGAATCCCCCCCCCAATTCAATGTCTTCAAAAAGAAACAGAAATCCGTCGGAGAAATGACGGAACTTCTTACCAGAAGCACTAATAAAATGACTTAAAAAGGTGGTTTACACAGAACCAAAATAGAGAATCCCCTGATGAGTCTTATTTTGTACACTGATGACCCCCCACTTAAAGCTACTTAAAGAGTTGTCTGAACTTTGATATATTAGCCTTACTTAATAGACTATCTTAGTCCATGCATTATGAAGTTCCATGTACACTGTACTTTCTTTCTTACGTTACCACCAGACGAGATTGATTGATCGAGGGACTACCTGCTTGGGGGTAGGCACCAAATCGCCTTGGAACTTCTTTCAAAAAACCTTCTACTCTATACCTCTATACTATAACCGATCTCTACTCTATACCTATAGCTCTCTACCAATCTATTTGGATACTCGGCTTGGCTTGGTTACTTGGGGCTTGGCTCCCGGTTCAATAAAACATTATAATTCACTATTCTCATCTGATCAAATATCTTCCTTAAAGAAAGGAGCCACGGAGCCTCTCGCACATCGTCGTTCTATCACTTTCAAATAAAAATGTGAAGTCCTCTCATTACATATAAAGGATCGCCTTTGGAGTAACCAAGCCAATTCCCCGGGATATTCCCCGCATTGATTCTTGGGCCACGTAATTTAATTGGTCTCCGTCAAGTCCGGTTCCCGGGCTTCAATATCTCTAAAAATATTAGTCGCAGCAACTTCGTAACTATACTTGTACACTAAATCTTTTTTCAATTGACTCTTCCCAATCTTCGGCCTTTACCTAGCCACTCCTCGAATGTTTAAGTTCGCTAAATCAATCCCCCGTTGCTCATGAAGAACCGGTTCCATATCTCCCACTGGAAGAGAAATATCACAAGCAGGAAAATAGAATGACTATCTCCCTGCAGGCATCATAGAAGAAAGGCAGATGCCATTTAACATCGCAGTGGGCAGCAACCTAGGCACTTAAACCAGGCAAAGGACACCGCCTATGTAACTTTATTTGGAACCGAGCAAAGCTAAGTCAGACTTTCTCTCTAGTCCTAGTGAGAGAGAGGTGGGTAAGCTGAAAATGTTTAATGTGGGATCCGCTCTAGCCGGCTCTCCGACCGTTTATGGTGGTTGTTCCGTGTTGGATCGCTAGTCCTTGTCTTTGCTATCTCTCGTTTCGGCCCCGAATGGAGATGTCGTCTTGTCGTGCTCTCCTTATAAATAAAGGCCACGTTTCTGCCCTCTAAGGTTGGGGCAAGATAGTGACTCTACCGCCCTGCCATTATCTACTTAGTTGGCGAATTACACTTTCTTTCATAATCGATCGTACCATAATATCATAGGATATGTAATACGCTTTCTTTATTATCTACTTAATTACGCTTTGTTCTTTGCCCCAAGGCCCTCTTTTCGCCATTTCATCGTGGTCAATATGGAGAGATAGAGACTCAGTGGTTCTCCAATTCCCTCGATCACTTAGGCTTAGTCAAAGTCCCCGCATCTATTTGAATCGCCATCGAACCCGAACCGCAATCGACGAGGAAAGGAGCCGAGCCCTAAGAATGCACGAAGCTCACCTAAACAAACACCTATGAACCCTTGCGCCCACCAACCCACCAAGCTAGCCTCAATACCCATCCTGCCTACCTCGCCTTACTTACCCGCCAACCCGGGAACATCCGACACGCCACCCGGCCCACCTCTTTACTCCCTCCCACACCTTACATCTTGACTCCCCACTCCGGTCACATTCTTTTACCACCTTTCTTTACCTCTCATGACCTTACATAGAGTTGACTTCTCACCGACCTCTTACACCTGAAGCTCACTCTAACGAATCGCCTACACCTTTACGTTATTATTTCATTTTAACTCATTACCATGTCGAACTACACCTTGGATCGCCTACCCTTATGACACCTCACCTTCCCAAACTACCCCGCTTCCATTAAATGTTTAAGGGAAATTATATTAGCATGAGCCGGTCAGCATCACCACGCTCACCCATTTTTCCCGGGTGGGGTTAGCTCGACTTCATTTGACCTGCATTTCGACCTTGATTCCCTTCATTCGTAGAAATTACTATGGTTACAAGTACACACCCTCGATCATACGTCTGTATTTTACTTGATCGTCGCCGCTTGCCCCTTGATACACCGAGAATAGGGTCCCCTTGCAATTACAACTCTTACCGTGACATACGCCGAAATCCGCGTGTGCTGTTCGACAAGATACGCAGCCCCCGGGACTCTCGACCCCGGCCCGCAATAGAAGAAACCGAGCGCGTTTAACGATAATCGAGTTTAGTGATTCGTGACTATAAAAAACATTCTATAATTTTGAACCTATTGAAGTAAGGCTAAGAAATAAAAGGTAATTAGAAGAACGATTGGTGCTTATTGGGAATGACCCACAATCGACTCACTTAACGACTAACCCACACTATGTTGGTTGTTCCCCAACTGCCCCTGGTATGTGGAAACTAAAGGGTAATTGCGCTCTATGCAGGCAGCTCACTGAATGGGTAGTAATTAAAGGTCAGTTTGCCCAACGGTGTACTTGTGTTTCAGGAATGGCCAAGACGCCCTATCGCATTGATCTTCAACCTCATCGCTAAGCAAATAATCATGTAAGACACATTGTCCAACCCAACCTCAGCCTTTGTTGCTAGTCCTCCCACCGCAATTATATAAAGCAATGAACCATGAAGATATAGTAGTGTGAGAAGGCATTTAAGTCAGCTCGCATGTGGCCTTAGCTGTATTATATATGGAAATTATAAAATTATCGGACAACAGTCTTCCTGTGATAGTGTGCCTTGTGATTAGCCCCTACCTCCTGCCAGACCCTCTCTGTTGTTTGGGTGTGTTTCTGGGTATTGTTCACTGTAATGGCATTGCATCTCTGGGCTCAATGTCCTCTCTGGGCCGGCGAGAAACGGTGGTGGTCAGAGGAAAGAGCCGAGCTAAGACTAATCCAATCCATATGTATGGGGTTTCCTCCGTGATCCGGAGGTCTGCACCACTTTAGGTAGATCCTTAGTAGCCACCATTCTCTTCCTGGGGCCATACCCACGCACGCGGACCCATCCATCCATAGTCGAGCTAGAGAGTGTCACATTGAAGACACCACGCAGAGGTCCGAGAGGTCCGATGATGAGGTTACACTAGAGCTACGGTGTTCACAGATTGTTGATAAACCCCTTCGTCGAGGTCAAACTGGAGAGATAAGAGACCTACTTCATTGGGAAAGAAGAATCCAAGTTCTAATTAGTCAGAGTGAACTATCCCAGCGAAGATAAAGAATTTCCAAAACTTCGAGGGTCAGCGAGCTATATCGGATAGGCCGCAGGGCACCGAGTAGTAGTCCCTAGAGGTGTGAGGTGACTCATTAACAACTTCTCCATGCATGACAAGGTAGGTGCCAACTAACAAGATAGTTTCCCATTATTTGAAAAAAGAGAGAGGTAAGTCCTCCCGTAAGAAGTGCTAGCCGCACTTCCATAAGGTATTAAGCCATACTACCACACAAGAGTAGAGAAGTAGTCCCACTTATCAACATAGTTCTAAAGAAAGCACTGCTCGTCAGGTATAAACCATATTTTACTGCCTAGGGAAGTAATTTCACCTTTCCATCTAGAGGCTTTTGATGGGAGAAGGAGGCCTTACACGAAGAGGCCTTGAACGAGGGAGAGAGGTGAATCCGCCAATTAGTTTGTTAGTGATGAATTGCTAGTCGCGTAGGGACATAATAAAGATGAGTCCATGTGATATGCGTTGTTACTTGCAGGCTTATATACGTGGGAGATAATACTGCAACTTTGCTTTAGTCTCAGGGATGAGCTTACACGATAATGTTTATCATGCCTATCCGATAGGCCTGCTATAGTTGCAGGAAAAAGCAATGAGAAATTCACGATAGCAATGGTATCACATGGCAGATGATACCATTTCACCTTTGTTCACCGCCCAAGAGTAAGAAAAGAAAGTAATGTGCCGAACATACAAGAAAAGCAATAGGCCTTAGAACAAGAGTTGTTTAACCCAATCCGCATCAAACATCGAATCGAGCTGCCTAACAACCTAACGGTTTTCCTAACCTTTCCTTCAACAAATATGAATTTTATTTATAATATTGATAAATTTATAATATGATGAAAATAGATGATCGATAAATAAGAAAAGTATCCGAATGGGTCTCCCGCTACTTCTGCTCACCAAGGAGAAGGGTGCAGGCAGATAGCATGAACCGTATTTCAACATTTATATCTTTATTTTCTCCATTTTTTCTTTCTAATATTTGTTATATACTACCTCAAGCAATGTTGATAGATATGTTTGGTGATATTGAATTTATTCATGAGGTTAAATTATTCTGCAACGAATTCTTTCCCAACCAAATACTTTTCAATATAGCTCTATTAATGCTCTTTGTCAGTTTTAAGATGCATTTAGGAGAGAAATTATTACAATTAGGGCTTTTACTTAAAATCTTAAGTACGCCATTCTTCTCGTATTTATAAGAAAAATAATCACAAAGCATATGGTCTTGAAGAAGTAAGTCCTGATTGTGCTTAGACACCTAAGTCTTAAAAAGGGGGCTCGATTCATATCAAGATGACAGACCACCCAGTTGGGCCCAATCAAAGGTGATCCTATTTATCTATCGAATGAATAAAACCTAAGATTGGCATCTATCGTGTAACGTTAGGCCCCATTAAAGATATCATCTTTAATTCCTAATTATTATTCTAGACCAATTTTCTCTTTTTTTACTTTTTCCTAGAGCTTCCCCCGCTTTGCATTAAACAGGTGGGGCAAAAGGGGGCCTAATTCAATACCACGTCTGGACATCTAAATACCGATTCTCTATAATGAGGGCTTATTTTAATAAAATTCGTAGAGCCCCCTCGCCATGTAATGATATCGTCTTCAAACACACTAGATGGAGACTTATGCAATCGCCTTATACGGGAGGATCGGAATATCTCGGTCACGAATGATTGAAAATCGGAATTGCAACAAGAAAATGTTATTCCTGACACTAGGGTTGAATCTCAAATTCTTATTATAACATAAACTCAAAGAAAATATCTATGGGCCTCCTTGCCCTAGGTAAATGGACACCAGCTAACCAAGTGTAGAGGGTCGTGCAACGTAAAGCCCTGCGTAAACAGCTTTCCTAGTCATCTCACAACGAACGGAGGCGCGCAAGTATGCCTTCACCTCTCCTCAAGCCCACCAAGCCTCCCCACCTACCTATGCGGGTGTCCCTATCCCTATCATTATGCGGTGGCCTTCTCCAGCTTGGCTAGGGAGAATATGTGGGCATTCATTCGGTGGGAGCGCCTATTTGAGCAGATGGTTGTTACCATCTGTGGGACCACACCTAAGCTATCTCGAAAGAAGTGGATACATCAATTGATCAATCACTATAAAGCCCACTGTTTAAGCCCAGAGATCCAATCACACCTTCACAACTCCTGGCTTCCCAAGCCTTGCCGAGTTGCAAGTCTATAAAAGAAATCCTATAATTTCAATTTGCTATTTCCGTTGTTTTTCCTCTCCCTTGTTACCCTGGGCCGAGTCGATGGCGGCCTTATAGTCGAGAGCTGGTAGGTCACCCTACCGAGCTCATGGTCGGCGCCTTAAAGTGCATCATCGGATTCGAGAGCATAATTACATATATAATTCATCTCCCACTATTGATAGCTCGCTTGCACATCATGACTGGAAGCCTCTACTTCTTTATTTGTCGGAAATATAAGAATCCGGAAGGTGATGACTACATATATAATATATAATAGATTCATAAAGTGTAATTACGTATATAACGACCACGTACAATTACATATATAATATATGCATGATCTCGCTAGAGCGTAATTACTAACCCGACGAAGCACTTGTTTATCGGAAGCCAAGAACGGTTCACTTCTATGACAAGCATGTATAAACCTCGAGGTGAGCTCAAAGATCCCTTACTATAAGGTAAGACCCTAAATGACCCCAAAGATATTGTTAATCGGCGAGGCAAAGCAATCCCGTTACACTAGTTATGCTTTCAGTTTTCTCCCCATCTTTCCGTTGTCCTTATCCTCCAATTCACTTATGCTTCAGCTTACTTTCCCATTACGTTATCATGCTTTCTTTTCCCTCATTATGATTTCTTTAACCTCGAGCCACATTACCGAATTTTTTCGTGATGAATTATTGAGTAACGCTTGCCCACTTACTCGTTAATCGCTATCGCTCATGCTTGACCGAATCTATAATGCTTACCTTCCGCATTACCCCACGGAAACTATTACATTACGTCATGCTTTATGTTCATCCACGCATTAGCCTTCTGTTTTCCGGCCACGCTTTCCGGAACCAATCTCAATAAAAAAAGAAATCAAATAAAAAACCTCTCCTTATGGTCGCAGCCCGCCGTAGCATCCTCAAAATAAACCCAAAAATTATTAAAGTATTAGGTCTCGTAGGGGGGATGCAGACATAGTTGGTACCGCATATGGACATATGGTTTTTATCCGAGAATAGCCCATGATCGTGTGAATGATAGTGAATCTCCGAGCGAAATACCTGGATTCGACTCAATACTAACAACAAGCTATCATACACGATAGAAAAGCTAATGAGGATACTATATAAGTGAGCAACTCGCCACAAAGAACATCGAGACCGTCTGAATTAAAGAAGCTTCGGCCTCGCCGATGCCGGCCAATGATGAGTGAAACATCTCAATGTCTACGTACATTGACCTTTACATACCTAATTTCATACCACGAATGTACATTGTTCCAATTGGTCAAGGTGCAAATTGATTATGTTGATTCATACCCGATTGACTAATTTTGACCTTACAGATATTAGCTTTTATCAAGTTGAATCACTACCACCAACATTCGAACTAGTTACAAGAGAGCTCATTCCCTCCATTCTTGCACTTATCCCTTTCCTAACCTTACTTTTCCTCTCAATATTCACGGAAGTTCATAATTTCCTTTCCTTTTCTGGAGTTATCCCCTTCCTCGCTTCCGATGCGTACAAGCGACTATACGGCACATGCATTTTGCTCCATTTTGCTTGGAAAAGGTCATGGTAACAATTAAATTATTCATATTTGTGTAACTGTGAGGGAATATACCAATCCTTTGGCATTCGATGGATTGATTTAGAGACAAAAGCTAAGAGAAGTCCCTCAAACAAAGAAGCTCCTACTTTAGGGGGGATATCGAACTTTTCGTAGCCCAGAAACCCCTCGCCAAATTCCTTTTTTATGGACAGTTTAGGAAAGGTTCTCTGCTGGCTGCATTTCCGTTGTTACTTATTCTCTTGCTCACTGCAAATATTGGATATGAGCCATAGCGATATGAGCGATATATGTCTCTTTATTGCCTGCCCTTATGGGCGATATCCTAGTTTATGTCCCAGCACTTGTAGCAGTACAGACAGCAGCAGAGGAGCAAGCAGAGGTACCGAAGGCAGAGATGGATGGTAGCTATGGATCGTAGCTGCAGATGGATGGTAGCTTCAGTAAGCATCAGTGGAGATGCATGCTAGAAGTCAATTCACATGAGCCTATTCACTTGGAAAGACGAGAGCAGTACCTTTTAGATGGCTAACGGCTACAGTTCGTAAGCTTACATTCGTACCAATTCCTACCAGCTGATGCATTCGATATTGTTCCTCCCGGAGGCCGAACATGTCGGCGTGCCGAACCCACCATATAGTCATATAAGTAAGTAGTATATGTAGTAGGCGGGATATAAAGACCTACTCCATCTGATCCAAACCAGCTCTAACTCAGATGATCTCTTTCTTTTCTCTCTCTTCAATCTCTTGAGCAAGTGCTCACTCAAGACCTAACCCCTTTAGGTCGGGCCTTTACGTTCTTATTTAGCCCGCCCATAGTGTTATCAAGACTTTCTATAGTGTGTGAATTCTAGTTCCTCTAACTGATGCTTTAAGAACGATATCATTGCTCCTATGTTTGAATGTTTGGACATCCATCAATCTGCTCGAATATGATCTATCTATCTACAACCTTTCAAATATTCAAAGGTGTAACAAGACCTTATTTATAGTGCCTTTTTCATCCTCCTATACAGACATAGTGCCTTTATAACCCTTCTAGCCCTTCCACCTTCCTTCCTCGGGTAGCGTTGTCGGGTGGGCTTTCCCTTGCTCCGGGGGCAGAGCATTTCAAAGAACATGCCGATGAGTTGGCTTGGCATTGAATTCGGTTTTAGATTCTCTAAATAAAGCAAAAACCCCATAGTTCAGATAGGCAAATGGTTTGACCTGTACCTCTGATTTGATTCAGGTTGGGGCTGAGACCTTATTTCCTCCTGAATACCTTTTCCTCTACCTTTCAGATCACTGCTTGGTGTTGAGACAGACAAGACTTTCTTCAATTTATCCAAGGGTGCCTAAACTATAGTTGTGAAGAGCTAGAGGATAGCACGGAGGACATAATAGCTTTCTCAGCCCGTTCTTCAGCAAGTTTTTCCTCAATGTGTTCCCAATCATCCACTCTTACATACATCTGATCTTCCTAATCATCGGCTTCATGAGCATATGGCCAACCAACCTGTTCGAAGCATGCTCAACTACCTTCCTGGGTCATACAATATCCCTTTTACCGTTCCAGATTTGTACATCATATGTATTCGGGAGGCTTCTTTTTGAGCATGTGCTTTGTTGGCTAAGGCATAATGCCCAGCTCTGATAGCCCACTATAGAGGATAGGGCCACAAAATATTTCTTGCTAAATTATAACGCTTTAAACATGAGATCCATTTGGTAGGCCATATCCATAAACAGCGACCTAGAAGGCACAAACTCTGGAAGTGTGTGTGGAAAAGATAAAGGGAAGGGAATTTCATTTTGAATTATATTTTAGGTGAATAAATAGAAAGA
This sequence comes from Pinus albicaulis, assembly GCA_034641835.2. Taxonomy (NCBI): domain Eukaryota; kingdom Viridiplantae; phylum Streptophyta; class Pinopsida; order Pinales; family Pinaceae; genus Pinus; species Pinus albicaulis. The sequence continues at coordinate 14,920,479 of CM076570.1, read as the reverse complement.
AAAACCCCTATATATGAGAAGGGCCAATGGCTGATAGTACTACATAAAGGAATGAAAAAGAACTATAGTCAGTTGGAAATGCTCATATACGTATTAACCACTTCCTTCATGTATTCCTCATCGGGGGCGATGAAGCAGTTTGGAATGTAGAGCTATCAGCAGAAGACCTCACCGCCTTCCAGACAGCTACCGCCAGGAAGAATTCTCTTATAAAGAAAGAAGGGAGTTCGGAAATTGAATTGATTATTGGTTCATCAATTTCGCTTTAGCAGCTGCACACTTCCCTTTAGTTATAAGGTTCTTTCTCAATATGGTTTTCGGGCGGGTTACGAGAGGCACATTATATATGATCTTCCGATCATAGCAGGCGTTTTAACCCAAACCCACCTATGATTCAGATAGATGGGATAGATAAATAGTTAGTTGGGCTCCAAAAGGAAGTTGCTCCCACTCTTTCACCTCCAACTGAAACAGTCAAATTAGAACACTGAACTCTGGGCTAACCCAAAGCAATTGATAAAAATGGACGGATGGGATGGAAGGAAGAGCTTCACATAGAGCTGTTGGATGGATGGATGGATTGAAATGCAAAGAACGGCTGAAATGGCCTGGCCATTTGCGTGCTTTTTGGCGTGTCAACGTCACTACACACCTTCGAAGGGACGGAGTCACTCACTATTCATATGGTGAGGGTTCAAGTAGCGATCAAACGCACGCAAATGTAAATTAAGCGGGTTATCACTCACCTGTATGAATGCTTATTAATAGATTCTTAGATTCTATTCCAAGTAGTTGGCTCTAACACAACCGGGGGAGTCTAAATGAACAACCAGTCGTGTTTATCTGAAAGGGAGTTGGCAGGTGCGGATTGAACGGAATGCGGGGATGCGGCTTGAATGGGAAAAGCGGTAAAGCGGTAATGCAATAATGGGGCAAGGGGAGAAGCGTAAGGCATATTTCACTGGGGTAATCGGATAGAACGGAGAACGGAAAGCATACCGGGCAGGAAAAAAGAGAGTGTAACATGTGTATCTATCTGCCGTTGTAACGCTATTGTCATCGTGAATTGCTAATTGCCATTGATCGCTATTGCCAAGCCAATCACAATCAACCTCGAAGTCACCATGTATTGGTACGACCTCCATCGGTAAGAGCAAACCTAATTGAAACATGTACCTACCTTATTGGGAAGATACCTGATTGGGGAAAAGACCTACCTCATTGTGGAACCCAAATTGTGTAACTTCACTAACTAACCACGGACTTACGGACTAACAGACTCCCTCACCTCAGTGACCCATACCGTCCCGTATCTTCTTCCCTTGTTGGATGAAGCGAAAGATAGGTGGAAACGTGTATGTCACAAAGGGGTATAGCTGTTGGTAAGTCCTGCTGTCCTGTCTCCTACAGGTGCTTATGGGAAAGCTCTAGCTCTATGTTGTTCCGTTAGGTGGATGATAAACTAAGTTCCGTTAATGTGAGCTCAGAGGAATGTTGTTCCGTCAGGTGGGTATCTCTCTATTTCCACCATCACACTTATAATCTTCCCTTGCCAACGGAATATCCTTCCTATCGTGCCCGGGCTCCTCCTTTCTTTATTCCCTTCCCGATAATCTCGAACTGCTTAATTACGCCCTCCTTTGACAAATATATGATGAATCCTTTTACCCGCATGGCATTGCATTGCATGGATTGGGTTACACTCCCTACGAACCAAACCGAACCTTCTCTGACCGCGGAACCACAAGAGGCAGGCTGGCACCCGATACACACTCCCGGATCTTGGAATTCATTTGCCTGGCTTACCTTTTTATTGATGCTTCCCGAACTTACCAACCCTAAACACCACGACTGATGAGGCTCCGCGGAACCACCACTTAGGCTGGCTGGATACTACTTGTTTTTGAGAGGAAGGAGGCTTTATACCTGACCTGATACCGCCTTTGATAGGGGCATTATATAGGCTTCTCTATTTACTTACACACATTCCTGACTCCGCACTGCCCTACTAATGCTCTATATACGATCATCTCACTTAACTCTTGCCTTTTATGGATGGGATGGATGGGGTACCTACTACTACCTGAGATCCTTACCACCACCCAGATACGAATCCTTCTCCTTCTGACCTTGACTCTCTATACTAATCCTTCCGAACTTACATTGAAAATCTATAATTATAGCTCAAATGGAAGGAGACTTTGGTTGGGATAGCCCGGAAATGGGAATACTTCAGTACTTCGCTAAGTCTTTCTTTGGTGGGGGGGGCTGGTGGGAAATAAAATGCCAGGGGATCGCTCGTCTTCATTTCCCTAGAGTTGGGGTTACCCTTCACTTTGACAGAAGGATATTGACCGGGGGGGCATCAATCAACAGCTATTAATCTAGGGTGATACTCCTAATACCTGCCCATATATCTTTAGATGGATCGTCATAACCCATTCTGAGGTTGTGAGTTTGACGAGTGGATTCGTTCTTGGATACCTACCCAAAGAAAGAAATGAAATAAGGGGCAGTCTAGTTTAGACCTCACCAAAGGAAGCCTTCCAAAGAGGGCCTGCCAAACAAAGCCTTCCATACAGACAGAGCCTTCCAAAGAGAGGGTCTTCAAAGGAAACCTTCCAACCAGAGCCATTCAGACACACCCTTCCAACTAAGAGCCTTCCAGTGGAGAGAAAACAAACAGAGCCCAGAAACAACCTTCCAACAGAACCTTACAGAGCAGAGCCAAGGTGTAGAGCCATACAGAGCCAATACAACTGATTAAAGGGCCTTCCAGTTTAGACCTAACCATACAGATTATTGAATTGACCAACCACCCACAAAGAAGGAGGCAGATGAAAGAGTGCTTAATTTATATCGCTTGACCCCAAAGGCATACCATGAGGTTCCGCTACCCCAAAGGGCCCATGAGGGTCCGCAACTGATTGCCTTCTTTAAGCCGTTGATCGCTTCGCGTGCCGGGTTGTGGTTGATCGCTTTGCTTGCCGGGCGGGATTGATACTGGTGGTGGTTATCCATATCGCTTGGAATCCAAAGATAGGAGGGTAATTGCCAACAAGAGACCCAGTGGATTCTATAACCCATTACGCAAGAAGAGATGAAGGAAGTTCTATTTCATACCGACCATGACTGCCCTACAGGGGATAAGAAAGAGGTGAGTGATATAGTATGGCGTTCACTTCAAGCTTTCATTAATGAGGAGGGGACGTGCAAAGAAAAGAAAAGAGGGGCGGGTTCCTCGGCCTATCATTAGGCGGGTGCGGGCCTAGCTGTAACTGACGTGTTCCTCGTTATGGGTATATATAGGAAGTGGGCAAGCGTTCGTAATAAATCTGCCGGATCAACCCAGCAGCATAAGCAATCTGCCGGATCCAACCTGAATCATATCAAAGCCAAAGCAACAGCGCGTCACCGGATTCAACCAGCGATAAACAACTATGTATCGTAATATAAAGCTCTGCTCCTACACTCTCTTAATCCATTCTCTTTGGGCCCTCCTATCTTCTTTGCCGTGGACCAAGCGTAATCATAGGGTTATTGTGTTATTGGTGCAGTCCTGTTATTCCTGGCGTGATGCAGGTGCGGTTCCTGTGACTTGGCGGGGTGCCTAGCTCTGGCTCCTCCAGGTGAGGGATGGATAGGGCGGGTAAGTGATCAGAGGGCATGAGGATTGTGGTAGAGTAAGGGTTTCATAAGGCGTTGGCCTTTTTTCCATAAATCCTAATGTGTGGATGCAGATTGAAGCAAGGATCTGCTGATCTCTCTCGCTGCGTTTCTGTTTCTTCCGTACTCGGGGTAAATAAAGGTTAGTTAGGTCAACGAAGTTGAGCGATCCCATGGCTTTTCCTTTCGCCAGTGGGCGAGCGTATCCTGCTGAAGTGATCCCGGCTCGTGCTAATTTCCTTCTTATTATTCTTTGAAGCTCCATCCATCAATCAAGCAAGCCAGCAATAGGTAGCTCAAAGGGTATGGTGAAATAAGGAAAAAAGAGATTGAAGTGTCCCGATGAGGTATTGGCTTCCGACCTGCCAAAGAAGCGTTTGTATGGGTCAAAACCAGCTACTGATAAGGTTTCCAAAATTATGTTCCAATCTAAGTTGTTCTTGGCAGTGCCCACCAAGTAGGCAACAAGCGATAGCGATCAAGTGGCTCCCTCCTTCTTGACACCGCCCCCTCCTATCAATTCCTTTACACCAACCTTCTTCTTTCCACCACAACACCATTTATCCCTGCAACTCAAAAGCCAGCCAGCGCAAGCGATCAAACCTGAACAAGATGCAACCCTTCGACTATATAAAAGCTATTTCACCATAGCTAACCTGAGCCATAGCTAACTATCATTTCCATAAGAAATCCGCTGTATGAAACCTGAAGCATATAAACCAGAACCAGAGCTAACCATCCATTTCCATAAGCATAATGAATCCGCCGGAGCTAACCACCATTTCAAGAGCCAACCAGAATCAGATCAACGCAGCAATCTGATAAATCCTTCAACTAGATCCAAGCTCTTCCACAAGAGCCAACCTGGTACTACTAGAGCCAATCTGAAGAGCAGAATCAATCCGCCCGCCGGGGCTCAAACCAGAACCAGATCAGCCCAGCCACTCACTTGATCAAAGCCAGCTGATTCAACCTACGACTACGTCCAGATCAAACAAGCCAAAAGAAACCAACCGAGTAGGCAAGCGTGATCGATCAACAAGCTGCCCGTGGTCTGTATTTGGTATAATAAGCAATGTTCTTAAGCAGCAGATATCTCAATCCATTCATATTCTCTTGTGGCCGCCCCCTCTCTTTTTTTCAAAGTGTCATGTGTAGACCAAGCGTAACCAAAGGGTTCTTGGCAGATGGTAGGTGCCTAGCTCTGGCTCCTACAGTTGAGGTATGTCTAGGGCGTGAAGGTAAATGATCAGAAAAGGTATGTTTGATTCTGGACAAAATCCATTTCTGTGTTCCGATGAGTGATTGGCCATTTTTAATCCTAAAAGTGCAATTCTATATATTCAAACTGGCTACTGATAAGTTTTTCCAAATTATGTTCCAAGCGAAGATGTTCTGGGCTGTGCCCAAGTGGTGGGCGTATCCTGAAGTGATTCCGTCTCGTGCTAATGTCCCTCCTTAAGTTCCTTCCCTTATTCCGTGTCCTTTCTCCGGCTGACTACAGCAAGCAAGATGTGCTAACGCTCAAACGGGTCAATCCCTCCTGTTATAGGTAACTGTGCTTAAAGGGTATGTTTCAATAGAGAAAAAATCTCCATTGCGCTGGACGGACGAGCTTAAATTGTCTGAATCTTTCATCCATATCATACGAATTTGGCATCGAAAACTCCTCCGATAGAAGCTAGAATTCGTTCTGTTCGGATATTGATTAGTTCGATATGGTTTACGCGTCATTGGTTCCCGGAAGAGTCAATATTTCCATCAGCTAAACCCTTTACGACCCTGCCTTTGGACTCGTATTCCGTTCGTACACGATCGACGGAGGCCTCTTCAACATGTGTTACTACGTATGCTCCTACTCCGTCTTTCCTTCCATAAGTTCTCAATTTTGGTGCTTTTCGATCCCCAGTTGCTACGGGGAACGAAGGGCGAGATACAATTTTTGAACCTATTATTACTTAAATTCCCACTTCAAGGCCAGCTAGCCGTGGGTCAACGCTATACTTTCCTCTCACAAATTGACCAGTTTCGATTGCTAAGTTCAACGATCAATGACCCTTTCACTCGCGAATTTACCATCTCGATAGGCCAGTTTCTTTCATGCCCATACTAAAAGAACTGCCTTTTCTCTGAACCGCCTACAGTTACTTCATTGGAAACGAAGCCTAAGCTGGTGTCTCGGCAAACGAAAGCTGGGACTGGGAATATTGGGATTTGACAGCTGGCGTAACGAAAGCGACCAATTCCTCTGCCCTTGTTCATCATTCATTCTTTCTTACATAGGGATGGCTCTCGCTGCTTCTGGGTGAATGGAAAGGAAGGGAGGGTCCATATTGATAAACCTCACCCTATTACACGCAGATGGATGGGGAAGCCCTTTTTTATAATAGAGAGCACTTCAACCCATTTATGTATGCACTGTCCCGTCTTGGCAACTTCCTTTCCTGGGCGTCAATGCAATGATGTCAGAAATAATGAATTCTGTGCTTAGACGGACCCCGTGCTTCTACGCTGCCGAAGCACTTCTATCTATGCACCCACACTACAGCCCCTAGAGCACGCCCAAGACCCATAGGACCCAGTAAGGTTTGAAGTAGTTGTTTGCCCAAAGAAATTCAACCGACTCCTGATACTGATGAGATGGCGGGAGATCAAAAGATGATCCAGCATTCTCCGTTCTCCACTATCTTATATAACGTGATTTTGCCGATGAATTCCTATTGGAAGGAGGAAAAGGACCCTGGCCCCGGGTGAGATTATGACCGTGCCGAGTCTTAGAGGGGAAGGTGTAACGCATTACTTGTCAAGCCTGGGGAAGGAAGGGGTAGAATGGAGGCTTCTCAAGTTCGGGCTTGATTTGACGGACATTAGCAGGAGGCCAGGCAGTGGATAGAAACACCACCCTGCCTGCAGAGAAGCGCATTCTGTGCCTCATGCTCAATCAATCCCTCCCTCAGTCAGTAAGGCAGGTAGCAAGATATCTGAGCAGGCATATAGACCATATATCTCAGGCGGTAAGCAAGATTCAAGATTGGCATTTCGGTAAGGGGGCGAGTCTTTATCATATCGAAGGCGGGCAGCAAGGGAGGTCGAGAGAAGGCATTCAGGTTGAAGGTCGCAAGTTCTCTCTCAGGCAGGGATAACAAAATATCAGGCGATAAGCCATTGAGATACGGCAACAAGTTCGATGAAGACATTGAGTCGAGTCGAAAGGTCTAAGTTGTTTGATGAAGGCGGGTCTCCGGGGGAAAAAGAGTCAAGGCGCAAGAAGAGAAGGAAATAAGTTGGTAAGGCGGTAGCTCAAACTAAAACAACTAAGCATTCATTCCCAGCACCTTCGCAAGCTCGCAAACACCCAGCAATCATATCATAAATCCCGCCGCTGTACGCAAGGGAGAGGGACAAGTTAGTTGTTCCCCGTCTATTTCTATAAGGTGTGGGAGCAAGGATACTTTTCTCCATTGGTTGTTGGGGTTGAAGGGAAGAACAATTTCTTCATTGATCGATTTCTTTATTTATTAGGAGGTATTGCAGCTGGATGAGCCACCACTATACCACCGCTGGGAGAATCAACCCGAGAAGGCTAGGGGGATGGTGGAAAAAGAGACGAACAAATGAACGGGCGCGCTTACTTACGTGCTTCCTGCCTGGATAGACTGTCTGTTTGGGTTGGGAGCAGGCACAAAGTTTGGGTGGACCAGAAAGGTAAGGCAGGAGGTACGCTTGTAAGAGTGCCCTCCTAAGAGATTAAGAAAGGCAAGTGTGAAGAATCTCCTGGCAATGCTGGCTGTCTGGGCATCTCCTAGCGATGTCTTAAGTCCGTCCAAAAAGGCTCTCTGATTGACCATCATCCAGCCGCCGTGTTTCATCAGTTCTGGCTGCTTATAATCCATCTGGCAGTTCACGACGTGCCTGCTTAAGTTCCCAGGATCTCTGCTAAAGCGCTGTCTGTCTAGATAAAATAAGGCAGTTCAACGATATCTGCATCTGCTAAAGGTTCAACTGTCGTTCCTCAATCCGGGGCAGTTATTAGGATCCCACACCAGTTGGTAGCTGCGGTCCAACCTGTAAAAGCTTGGTTGGGTCGTGCAAAGACGGTAAGTCTGGTTAAAATGAAAGCTCGTAATAAGTGTTATATTATATACGTAATAAGAAAAAGGTGATTCCTAGATAAACGAGGCCTCTTCTATAAAGCTCGCCTTCGCGCCTGTTAACTCATTTCTTTTTCCGGGCTCCGTATTCAGGCACCAGGTTGTGGGCAGACACCCAGGTCGGGTTTCTCAAAAAACCTTCCATGTCTTTTCTAAATCAAAAACTTACCCTCGTACTTCGGGAAAGTCCCTCCGGGTCCTCGTTTGTCGTGGGTCTGAAGGCATAATTATAATCGGGTTTGATAACTTGATTTGTCAATATGTAACTTCACTCCGTGCCTGTTATTTCTCTAAAGAGGAGGTCATGTTCCAACACTCTGAGGGGGTAGCAAATCTGACCCGAACAGCTAGTTTTTTCTTTTCCGGCTGTCCGTGAATGAAAAAACAAAATGTTATTCGCCCAAATGCAATTTGAGATATATAATCCCCTAGGTTGTGTGGGTTCGGAGATTGATCCATTTGGGTCTCGAATTCGCATTTGTCTTAAGCGAAATATCATATTTCATGCAGTTAATATTATTCCTTATAATCAGGCAGGGGGAAAGTAGGTGCGCAGCAATAAGATTCCTATATTAAGGCACTATGCATGTTGGGTGCCCGGTTCCGATCGATCAAAAACCGGAATCGCTTAAACGCGCTTTGTCTAAATAAAAGATGGATGCCGGATTGGTAGAGAACAGTGAAGTAAAGGAAAATAGGCCTAAGGTCAATAGTAATAGTGCCTATGCCTACCCATGAAGTAAGCATGACTCAAGCAAGTGTGAGTTCAGGTCTGTGAATGCTGTCTGTCTAGGCGCGGTAAATCCAAAAGCTCTAAGAGCTCTAAGGGAAGCCGGTTAACGCTGGCTGGCTGTGTAGGGCATTTCCAAAGGTAAGTCATAAGATTGGTAAAGCAGATGGGTGCCCGGTTGGTATATTGTAAAGGTAAAGTCAAGGTAGGCTGATCAAGTAAATAGACTGGTCTAAGTGGCCCACCCCGATCAAATCGGAATAAGTTCCGGCTGGCAGTAGTTATTTCCTCAATAGGGCAGTTGCCAGACATGCTAGGTCGCACAAGCATGAATCCCGTAGAGTAGGCTGAAGTAATAGGAATAGTGTAAGTGCCAACCAACCCAAGCTCATGAATGCTCTAAGTTCAGGCAGGTAATGGATCGGTTCTATTCTATAAAGGTTCGTTAATACGCCCACCCAGGTGCGCAAGCATGCACATGAAGTCAAAGTATAGATCTAAAGTTCATACGACAGGTCAAAGTGCCGACCCCCATAAAATCTCATATCATAAGTTCTGGCTGGGACATAGTTACTAAATTAAAGAAGTTATGAGGATCCCATCTACCAACTGTTCTATTATGTAAATAAGGGTAATCATTACCTATGTGATAGAAGCTGGTTAGAATAGTAGTTAAGTGTAATTAGCTAGTATACATCTATTATGGAAATAAGGGATAACATATCCGTAGTAATCCATATAACTTACATATGGAAGCTTAGAGCTTAGTTGTAATAGAGTGTACTGTTTCCATTGATATGGAGGCAACACACGCTGTGGAATATGGTTCAAGCTTGTATTGTATGGTCTCCTATCACACTCAGATCACATACCGGCTATCTACATAATTAAGAGTAATGGTGAAGTAATATAGTCAACTGTTCCCATTCAAGCTCATATCCAGCTTAGAGTGTTCTATCTCATAAAGCTCAATACAGGTAATAGCATAATAACTACAAGGTAAAGAGTATACAACACCAATCATACTGAAGCAATGGTTGCAGCTATCATGAAATCCATATCATACCAGGTTATGGCACGTTATCCACATAATGTAATAGTGTTAATTACAGAGATTACGGACATGAACTATTAGTAATACATGCTATTAGTTCCAAGCAGTTTACATTCATCTTAATTACGAGAACACAATATGCTTATCCTTTACCTATAACTCATACTATTCCCATATGTTTCATTCATATTACCTTATCTCATAGGGTTAAGTGTTTCAAGCATATACCTAATATCATAAGGTTAAGTGCTTCAAGCGTGATAACAGTGAAAGCTGTTGAATACTGTTCCATTTGGCTATCACTCTACACTAGAAGGATATCACTAGCTTAATGGGGTTACTACTACTTCTCTAATGATTACGGAATATGTATAGATAAGCTCTTGTATTACCATTGATTCCTGGGAGAATACGCACCTATGAACATACTAAGCTTCTCTATTACTAACATAGAAGTAATGAACCATATTAGATATAGTATTAGATCAGTCTTATTGCTTAACATATAAGCCTTACTATCATTGCCCATATTTATTACAGCTTATACTCAGATTTTCTCATAACAAGGGTGTTCATACTCTATAGCTTATACATGTAACTTATACCTATATTGTTCAAGCTATGCTTCTATGTGTAACTATTACAAGGAGAAAGGGAAATCCATAACCAAATATCAAGTAATGGGAAAGCCACTAGTACAACAAGCTCAGACAAACCAGTAGTGTTACTAATTACGATATTACATATATTCCCTAATCAAGCTTTCTGTATTCCTATCTGTGATTAATACGAGATATCACATAGCTAAGATAGTGTAAGTGTAGTGTTACAGGGATTGGTTATCAGCTAGTAACAAGTAAGACTAATGGGAATCATGCTTCACTATATTAGGCTATATTCGGGATAATTAGTAACCATGGAGAACTAAGATGCCCTATATACTAGTAAGCTTTCTATAAGTGTTCATGAGCTAGTGTTACTGATTGGCACATTGTACTTCATCTACTTCAATGGAATCAAAGCCACCATATGTTAATAGTGATATGATACCTATGTAATCAAACCAATGATAAGCATTACCCATATCGAACCACCTGCTTAATCACTATAATTGTAATAAAAGACCAATAATGAACACTATCAGTATAAGCTGTGAAAACCATAGACTCAATATAAGGATCATAGTAATAAGTACTAGTATTTTTTATTACATACGTTTGTTTGTATGTGATTTATTCTGCTATTCCTTATAGTTACATGTAGAATGAGCTTACTACAGCTTGTTAATAGGTGATGTGTTATGTATCCCATAGGTTAAGCAATTCAGTGCCGTTTCACACAGCTTAGTAAATACGAGTACTATAAGTATGCCATATCCAGGTCAAGCTTACTCATGTTCATATCTTATGCAGTTACTATAAGCATTACAGCCTAATTACGACTAGTTTGAAGCTTAAGAAAAGCCCTCTCTTTGTCATAGTGATCTACTAGTTTGAATCTAGTACACAGTATTTCCCTAATATATAAGTGTAAGATGCACAGTGGGCTCATAAACCACAGGTAATAGTTAGACTCTATTATATACATATAAGCTTAAAGATGATTCAAACATCTATGGTACGCATTATGAGTACGCTGCTTTAGATTAAGCTATCCATTCAAAGCTGATCTTACTAACCATAACCATCATAGTTATGGTAATAGTACTCGTCATTAAAGCACAGTACAGGTTCGATATAAGGAACTATCCATAACATAGCATATTGAATTAGTATAGAGTACGAGCTTATGTTGTTGCTCATTACCTCTTGCTACTGGTTTCATTCAGTACAAGTAAACCAATCGTATTAGCTTACATATCTTGTGTGTTTGCATGTTAACATAGGTAATGATAGTCGTGTAATAGAACACATCAGTTTAGATTACTGTATTTCCATAAAGTTTGATATGAAGATCGATGATGAATACGTGATACATTACTGTACACAACATATCACTAATCTGTACCGAGTTTGCACTATCTCATTGCTGTTCTGATTACTAAGAGCTCGAATTCATTAGGGAATTAGCTTAGAACATGTTACATCATTAACATTATGGATATTACTATACCTGTTATTAACATAAGCTTGTTCAATCTGATTAGTGTAATAAGCCTTGTTATGATCTTACAGCACTCATTACTAGTTACGTTATTAGCCTAATTAGATTCAATGATAGTGAAAGGTTATGTATAAGCAGAGATCACAGAGCTTAATCTGTGTAAGTAGTTATGTCAAGATCATAGCTAAGCAACAAGCCGGAATCACTTACCTTTCTTGTTATCAGTTCCATAAGAGCAATCATGTTATGGTAATACTTATGTGGAATCAATGACGAGTAGTAATTCCATAGTAACATATGACGAAGCTGCTCATGTTCAATGCTTGTTTCATACCTTACACTAGTCTATGGTTTCTACTAGGAATACCATGTATATACGTTTTCATCAGCTTAAAAATTACAGATATGCTTATACTATGGGTTCTGTTTGTTACTTAACCATAGCTATCATTCCATCTTCATCTATGTGCTTTGATTACGGTTACTTCTACCAAATCATGAAGTGCTCATGTGTTATGTTGATACAAGCTATTGGTTCCAATATCACATCCCTTTCAGCTTAAGTAATACAGATACGTATCACTTCTATTAACTTACAAGGAATAAGGGTGTTTTAATACTATACCAAGTATCTCTCATTACCATTACTTGTGCTACTAATACAAGTGCTTTACAACTTATGTGTTTCCCTAATTAAGAAAGATGAATGATAACAAGGAGCTTACAAGCATGAATGAGTCTAAAGGATGACTCGGATCAAACAAGTGGAGTTCATTTTTTTTACAATTATGTAAGCCTTATCATTACCGTCATTGTTAATAGTGATACTAATGTAATAGCTATGAAACTATCATAAGCATTTATGTAAGAAGTGTGTAGGAGTGTTATAATGTCATAAGAGTTCCATAGTATACATCACTCTAATATGAATAGTGAATCATATACAGTTATCTCACATAACTAGTAACCTGTATAGAGAGACTAATTAGGGATATGCTTATATCATTAATGGTAATCATACTGCCATTGTATGTCATACTCGTACATCACGTATCGATATAAGATAGAACTCACTAGTTGTAGTAATAAAGCTCATATATTCAATCTAACCTAATTGGTACTTGCAACTACGACAAAATGGTATGGTTATGTCACTAATTACGTAATTACTGTTACTTGTTGTAATCACACTGATCACATTAAGTGTCACAAAGCATCATAAGCACACCATATCTAATAACACCAATGTTATGCTAAGTTGTTACTACGAGTCTATCAGTCTCAATATGATAGGAATAAGGATCTTCATTGATTAGGGAATAAGACAAACCAATCAATAGTGCTAAGTAAGCTGAGCTTCCATGTTACTCATTCAATACAATGTCTCACTATTCCATAATGTATAAGAACTTGAATAAGAGATGTACTTGTATCAATTACATATATGAACCTATAGTCAATCATGTTTCCATATTCATCACATAGTTTGATGTTGTTATCCTATGATCTATCACCATAACTCAACATAGCTACTAGTTCAACCTTTTCATGGTAAGATTTAACCTCATAACCTAAGCTAAGCTATCTCCATTATAATGAAGTAGAATAAGGGATATGTTGAATACAAGCTAAGACATATTTTTGAAACCTACAGTATTATCCATAATACAGGTGAATCCAAGCCTATTAAGTAGTAAGAGAGTTCAAGCATATTGTAAGTATACTTGTATTTCATGATTGCTTGTATGTGTAATACGCTTGTATTACGATCTAATCACGTTACAATAATAATGAGACTTATTGGTCATGGATACTATTGGAACAAATAAAGCAATGAGTGATCCATAATGAATGAGGTGCCTTAAATGATAGGTAGAGCTTATATGTAGTGACTAATACAACATGACTAAACAGGCAAATGCTTATGGTGTAGAAGCTAGCTCACTAGTTTACATGTAAAGCTTAAGGCTTTGTGTTCTTGATTCAATGGAGTTCATAGTATACAAGGATTCAACAAGCATTACGTATTAAACATAACCTTACTTTGTACTTTCTTATGGATTGACACATGGTAAGTAACTCCCTAATAAGTCTTGTTTCATAATAGTTACGAGTCTTAGTGTAACCAACATACGTGATATAAGTATCTGTATTTCAATTAAGTCGTATACAAGCTATACCGATCTGTATTGCTTACTTTTTCTGTGTTCTTACTACTATAAGGTAGATTACGGATATACTGTAATCATACTATCTGTTACATATCATTGAATCTAAGAGTGTTAACAAGGCTAATAGATTCATGGGATTACATTATGGAAACATCATAGCTTAGTTACACTGTTATTACTGCTTAACTAGCTTAATCCTGTAACTAATACGAGCTTTATTACATATACCAGTAATGAACGGCTTACTATTTGTAACAATGAACATGAAGCTTACAAGGATACTATGTGTGAAATCACTATGTGTTTTATTTGTTATACGTATAAGCCAATCCACTAGTTTTTCTCTACTAATGCGATACAAGTGATTACAGTTGTTTGCAGCTATGTTATGAGGTGAATCTTAGTCATATAAGCTTATACACTATTCAAGCTCATTACAACCTCTAACTAACCAGAACAGGCAATATCAATAATAAAACCTATCATAGAGTAGAGGTATAGTATGATTCCCTATTAGAGATACGGTTTATCACAGCTTGCTTGTTCATCTATAGATTTGCTTTATTATAACCTTGTACATGTTACTAATATAGCTTGTGTTTCCATATTAGCTAAGCTTAACTTCCATATCGTGATTGATCACGTGTAGTTATGATTACAATACGGTGATTTCCATATTTGATCTTATTACTGTGATTATTATCAAACTGCTTAGAGCTTGATAGGTGATGCTTTGGACCCATATCTAAGCTTTCACTAATGGGAATACTACAACAGCAATAAAAACCATATCATAGTTGCAATGGGTTACTCATATGATAGCACTCTTTTTATTACTCTGCTCTACTAATGGTACTAGTGTAATTACCATAACTATTACATTATCATGTTTCATACCTGTACTAAGGCTTAGAGTATAAACCTCATTGTGCTTAGTATGCATCCCATGTTTGCCCTTACTTCGTATCCCATTGGTCATCGGGCAACCTATGTCTGCAACTAGAACAATGTATCGGGGTATAATGATAGAACACATAGACCTCTAGGATATGATACTACTAGTAATAAGCCCTACTTTAGTTACATCATTACTGCTATCACATTATCCGTATTCAACTAGTATGGATTCACTTAAGCTAACTAAGCATCATATATGTAAAAAAGCTTAGAGCTGCTTGATCAAGGTAATGTTGTCTACTAATTATACATGATAAGTATAGCCATTAGTTGAATATGAAGAAATAGTCAATCTCATATCACTCTATCCTTTAATTCCCTTTACATACTGTTCAGATATCATAGTAGATTCAGCAATGGAAATACTTAAAGTACTGTAATAGATCATGTTATTGGAATATACTTACGAGCTTATGTATTAGTAAGAGTGTTATCCCATATTATAATGGTAATAAGAGTCATAAGTAGCATAGATTAGTATGATCAATAGAACTGGATAGCTCGTATCGAACACTGCTAGTTTACACAGGTAATTGGTTCCATATCACTTACATGTTACTAGTCTCACTATTCATATCAGGAATTGAACCTAATCCATGTATTTCACGTATTCAATCTACATTCTAACCTGTTGAATATGAAGAAGCTTAAGCACAAGGAATAAGGACACAGTAATTGACCTATACAGGTTTGGTCATGTAAGTAATACGACTCTATTACTACTACTTATGATACTGGTGGTTCTTAGTACTATCCCTAATTAATCACACCTTAATATGGGACGGATAGGGTGATAGTTCTAGCCATACTAACTCATATGCTTACTTATCGTAATAAGGGTGATAGGAATCCATATAAGCTAATTATAGGAATCCATATAAGCTAATTACTAGGGGTCATAGGTTTCATCATGCTTGTACCACTATGACTAATCTGTGTTACTTAGTGCAATACAGCTTGTATTACTTATAGTTATATATGGCACTGAGCTTAGTGTAAAGCAAGAGGTCTATCACTATCTCTACTTTATTTAATATGTAATCACTATGACTAATAAGCACCTGTATTAGATATGAGTGAACTGTGCTTAAACTTGAATGACAGTCTTGTCTTACCCCAACCAGCCCTCCAATCCAATTTCACAATCATCAAACCCTAGTCAAACATGAAAAGACACTAGTCACTTATTGGAGTCTACGAGTTGCTCATTCAGTTTTGAGTTTCTTTTTGGCCATCTCCCTAACTGCTAGCTCACCTTAAATAGTCACCACCATATACTTGCTACTAGTAACCTATTCATATGAGTCTAGTTGCTCGTTGACTAGTAATCATCCTATGTAGGCCTAGTCGCCCATTGACTGTATTATCACTTTTTACTATATTGAAAAGAGCCCAATCTCATAGAGGACTGTGGTGACACGGGTTTTATTGGTTACGGTGAAATAGGGCTTATCGGGCAGTTGGGTTTCCTGGTGGTTTAGTCAAGAAAGAAAAAGCTAAAAGGCCTTCCGAAGATGGGTTATATGTCCGGCGGGGTACCTTCGTTTCCTGGGTTTTCTCTTTCATAAGTGGTTCATTTCTTTCGGCTAATATTAATATCAAGATCCTCGTTCATCATACTAAAAAGATCCTAAATCAGATCCTATATCATACTAAATGATATTCACTCACTTTTCATTCCTACTCACTCTTTATATTTATACTTCCTACTTTACCAAATATATAAGAAACTCTCTATCCAAAGGGCAAAAGTCGGAGGAGGGGGGGGTGCGTGTAAATGCATGATTCTACGGTGGTGATCTGCTAATCAAATGGCATAAGACTAAGTAAGGTTTTGGGTGGTAAAAGGGAGTGTAGCCGAATCAATTGTCGAGTGTAGAATTGGTGTGGTCGTTTGGTTAGGCAACGCACATTGATTGGGATAGTTCAAATTGATGACTTCGGGACCGGTAAGCGCGTAGAGGGAAATTCGTGTGATGCGCCCTTGCTGCTCTAAGTCCTAAGAATTGGTAGCTGTGATTGCTCTGTTGCAGCTGCAGAGTGATGGTAGCTTTGATTCCTCTGTTCAAGCTGCTGAGTGATAAAGTCATGGAGAGAAAACCTTCCTTCCCGCGCATGCATGAGTATCAGTATGCTTTATACGGTTAACGGTGGGTGCACTAACAAAGAAAATAAGGGGTAGTTTTGGAAAGAAAGGGTCAGGGATCGCTTGTTGCCTACTTGGGTACAGCCAACAACTTAGCTTGGCAATGAATTAAGGAAACCTTATAATGAAATAGTTTTTTTTTTATTGAAAAAGTAATCTTTAGGGGGTCCGATAATCTATCATCAGGACACAGAAGTAGATTTTATCTTTCATGAACATGGCACTTTTATAACGTTTACCTATGACTGGATGGATTGACCCGATTCAAGGCCTGCATCCCGCCATCAATAGCACCTACCGCACCCAATAAGCCTTACCACACGCCCTACCTTAAAAGCCCTTACCCTTATAGGAGTCCTAACACGATCCTCACGATTCCATACAACCTATGAGCCCTAGACAGCCCTAGACTGACATTATCACCTGGAGCCAGAGATAGGCACCTACTGCCTTTGGACTTTTCTTTTCAAACCTCTGCCTCTGACCTCACCCTTGGCAACCTACTTACACTCAGCCTTTGGAAACTCATCAAATTTCTACGTTGCCTCTACTTGCTTGAATGCTGCTGCTTATTAGGATGCTGCTCAAGTTGCTGGTGGTGCCCTTCAACTGATGATTTATGCGTGCTGCTATTTGCTCTACTGGTGGATTCACTACGAGATAGGTAAGGGATCGCCCCTTTTTCCACAATTACTTATATAGAGCGACTACTTCATAATCGTTAAAGACTGCTACAACTACTTCTAATTCATATATATGGCTAAGGGCTGCTTTCAAATTGGTTTTATCCTCTTTCGATCATTTGCACGAAGATCTAAATCGACACCCAATTAATTAATAATCGTTCAATACTGTGAAGCAGCCTTGAGCTATATATCAATTTATGAACGGATTTGGTTATAAGAATACCATATAACACATTGCAACTGAATAAACTGAAACTATATTCTAATCTTAGCTGCTGCTTCCACCTCTACCTATTTACTGGTGATCGGTCAATGGATTGATCGTGTTTTCATCAATGAGCGCACCTATCATAATACAGTAGAACTCGGGTGGTTGGTCCATTCCGAAACTACTAAGTATGCTGGCCCTCAACGCCATGTCTTACCCCTTCCAACCAACGAATCTCGAACTCATATCCATATAATGAAAGGACACTCATATATAAGGAATGGAACCTCCCTCAATCAATAAGGAATGAATGGGACCTTGCTAAGTAAACCCTCCATATCTGTCTACCTTTGAATAGATATCTCTGAGGGCTATCTCTGAGCATCGGCTAGCAAGGTGGGCATCATAAGTAAGTATACCTAGGTAGGCATTCCTGGGCCTTGCCTGGTGTGCTGAGGTAGGCATTATGCCTAGCTTGGTATGCTTAGGCGGGTTGGTACGCCTTGTATGCATAGGCTAGCTCTGAGCATCGGTTTGAAGGCAATTGGTGGGTACGCCTTGCCAGCTAGGCTAGGTGCCTTGCCTGTCATACTGAGGTAGGCATTCCTGTTATGCCTTGCCTGGTATGCTAGCTCTGAGCATGGGCTTGATGGCTCTGAGCATGGGAGCATATGCCTACAGGCCTTGGGAATGGATCCTTGAGGGCATGGGCTGGTCGCCTACCTCAGTTAACAGATATTATCCTTAAGGCCGGGAATGTATCCGACTAAATCTAACATCTAGAGTAATGTGTTGTAGTCAATAGAGGCAGACCCACCTAAAGAAAAGCAATGATTAATCTATCGCCTAGCATGGCGTCTTAACAACCCTTTCACTTGACCGGCTCTACTTGCTAAACTTAGAACATTCATGGGCTTGCTTATACACTTTAAGCAACTTTGCTATTTACTTTTGAAGCCGGAAGGATGACTGAAGTGGCACCGGAGAACCACCAGTCCTGCCTGGGATCGTGCGTAGAAACAGCCAGCCTTGATTGACGCCCGACTTATTATATCTTACGCGCTTGGGTTGGGTCGGCAGAACATAAAATTGCTATTTCATTTATGAATAAGCCTATTTGCCTTTACTTACGAGCATGCCTTCCACCCGTTCGATTCAATGCCTTCTTATATTTACGTGCGTGCTTGGGGTCGGCGAGCATATTACCTCAGCCTACGGGATTACCTTTATTTGTGAAAGCAACCAATTAATTATGAATGAAGACAGACCACATTTAGATGCTTGCTTGAATCTTAGTGCCATACTACCAACCACCCTTTTGACCAAACTCCTTTACTTACTACTGCCTTCAACCAACCTTTGTGAGAGGTCCACACGTGCCTTGCTTCAGGCAGGTCTTAGTTTAGTGGGTAGTAGCGGCACTATACCTTCTCTTTTCGGGACGAGCTTAAACACTAGTTATGAATTCAGACATCGGGAACTTTAGATGCTTCTTACTTGCCCGAACTTCAGTGTTTACCTACGCTATCAGCTCACCTTTTAGATTTACTCACCTAGAGATACTGCCTGCCCTATTATAGACTTACTGCATCGGACAGATGGAAGGGTCACATAGAGTATTGGTGCACGGGCTTCAACAACAATTGCTAAAAGAAAGATTCGTACTTGGGTGACTATTTCACTTTACTCTCCCACTCCGTGCCTTACTTATGTGCATGCCCTGTGTTAACCGCCCTTTATTTGTGAACTCTGCCTCACATTGTTGGACGGGCATTCCACAACACTTGCTTACATATTCTGGGGTACACTAGGACACCTATACTCTCCCTACTTTTAGACCGCTCAGTTGGTGGGTGGGATCCTCGGAACTGCCCGGATTGCTTCTATACAGCCAGAAAAATTGAGCAGAGATCAGATCCTGGGAACTTCAGCTGAGATCGTGAAACTGCCGTAGCTCACCCTTGCTCCCCCGATTCTAGATGGCACGACAGGCACGGATTCTCATTTCCCCCTCCTAGGGAGTTTCCACGCACGCACGATCCAACGATGGGTGGCTGTCCGAGAGTCTTCACCTGACCTGACCATCAGGTAATAAAAAATGAAACGATAATGGAAGGCAAGTCATTAGGCCAGCCAGCAGAGAGCGGTCAGTAGGCCAGCCAGCAGATACTTTGGTTTGGCAGGTCGATCTTTCTTGACGTGAAAGATTGTCCTCTCTCTGTCATTTCCTCTCTCTGTCATTCTTGATCGTAGTGCTGCTATTATATATGTACTTATGCATTGATTCCAGTCATGAAAGAATCTCTCCGGTCCGTCTTCAGCTACCCTTCTTCCTCTATAAACCCCTAAGCTCAAGCATCAAGCTCATGACCCCTAATCTCAATCTTTAAGCTCATGGATGGAGATAATGACTAATTCCTTCCTCAAAGCTCATGTGTTAAGATCCAACCCCCAAAGAGAAGCATTCCTCATTTCAAAAGCATGCATGAAGCTAACCCATTAAGCCAGACCTCTCCTGAAGCTGGAGATAACCTCAAAAGTTCAAGCATCAAGAGCATGACCCAGAAGCAAGATCACTTCCCCAAAGCTAAAGTATCCGGTTATTAGGAGCTGCTGAACAAAGACTAAAAAGAGACCTCCTAATCGCTTGTGTGGGCATAAAGTCTTCCTCATGCCTGAAGCTCAAGATGCAGGTTCTTAGGATTGGTTGACTGAATACTAACCAACCATACTAAGAAAGCTCAAGGTAGATGGTTTTATGATTTAAGGGGAGACTAACAAAGACAAGGTTTTTTGGCGTACAGAACAGAATAGGCTACTATAACCTCAAGCTGAAGCTCCTGTTTATTGTGTTTGGTGTTGTTCTTGGCTGAACGTATAACCCAGACTAAGCTAAATTGTGTTGGCATCCCGTAGATGTGTTGGCATCCCGTAAAAGCATCCACATCCTCATGCTCTAAAGGTGCAGCTTATGTTTGTTGTGATGGAATGACTTTACCTAACCAGACTACTCAAGCACCTAACTAGACTCCTAGCATCAGTTGTGTTGTTTGATGATGGATGAATCCTAACCAGACTACTCAAGTAAAGCTCAATCAGACTCTCTCTACCTGTCTCCTCTCCCGGTGGTCGAGCCATGCTTACGCATCCTCAAGCTCATGCTTTTTTTTGTGATTGGCAGAATGGAGCCTAACGGGAATATTCTACATTATGTTCGCATACTCCAGAAGTAAGCATGTTCTTCAAGCTCTTAGTTGGATGGAAGGTCAGAATGGAGACTGAAGCTACCGGTGTGTTGGCATATTGAAGTTCTGGTTTCTCATCTGGTTGTTCTAGGATTCAATCTATCATTTGTAAGTGTGTGAGGGAAGGAAGTAAGACTGTTGATATTAGGCAGTTCCTAGGGTTGTTTATAAGTGTTAAGGTTCAACTGGAGCTAGTCTGGTTCTAAGGGTCTAACGGGTGTTAGACGGGTAATCAGGTATACGGATTCCATCCTAAGCTAGTGTTGTAAGGATTTTTAGTATTGTTATGTCCTCAAAGCATCTTCGTAGTGTCTCTTAGAGTGTGCTAGTGCTCGGCTTCCTCAATGCTCAATCCTAAGTTCTGTCCTTGTATTCCTGGCTTCTTCCTTCTTCTGCGCATCTATCGGACCTCTGCCTTATGGTGTTTGTTTATTCAAAATACCTAATATCTAGCTTGGTTAAAGCTCCTTTAGCTCCTTATTCAGACCTCCCTGTTCTGGTTTCTTGGCTTCCCCTAGAGGGTTCCTTGGCCGATGGTTCCTTGGCCTAGGTGTTGGTTCTCTGGAGTACATGCCCCATTCTTCCTAAGCATCTTCCTAAGCTAAAACCTCCCCTTGAAAAGATTATGAATTCTTCATTCCTCAGAGTCTACTTCCTTTGTTTGTTCAGGTATAATTGAACCAGACCTTTCCTAGAATCTGCCTTGTGATGCTAATATCTACGATCTGAAGAATGTATCTTGGTTTTCCTCATATTGTATCCTTTCTCCTCAAGAGTGTTTGTTGTGCTTTCTCAGACCTTGCTCAGACTCCTTCCGCATCAGAGTGTTTGTTTGAGTGAGTGTGGCAGTGCTCGTCTTCCTACATGCTCCTTTTATGTCCTAAGAACTCTTTGTCCCTTTCCTCTCTTTGTCCTTCAGCTTCCTAAGCTAGATCGCGCATCCTGAAGCTTAAGAGTCTAGGCTTCCTCTGTTTGTCCAGGTCTAATCTATAACCTAACGTTGAATCTAGTCTGCTTTCTGGGGCTAATCAAGATCTGTTTATTTTTTATGTCTAATAGATCTCTTGTAATTCCTCAGTAGCTAGCTTTAGGAGGATAATAGCAAAGAAGTCTGAGGAAAATATAGCTCTTAAGCTCTGTGTCAGGCGAAAATGTATTTGTGGGGTTCGGATGTCAAATCTATGGCGTGGGTTCCTGGGTCAGTGTGAAACGGGCACAAGACGAACGGAAGAATCGAAGTATGTCTTTTTGGTAAAGCCCATTTTTGTGTATCTGGCAAACCCAGTAGTCGACATACAGGTGATTCTCATTGTATTAGGATCTAAGGGGTTTATATCTCCTGATATGGTCTATTGTTGTGTGTGTTAGAGAGCCCGTTCTCTGTAGGAGATGCCCTACCGTAAGATAGATAGCTTCTAGTTATTTCCTTCTTTAGACCTAAGAGCTCTTGTTGTTGATACCTAATATAACCCTTGCTAATGCCTAAGGAGCTCTTTCTGCATACCTCTTCTATGTATCATGTCCTTCGTCCAGCTAAAAGAGAGCTGTTCCTTCCTCATCCCTCGTAGATCTATGGTTTGTTCAAAGTCCAAAATCTTCATCTCTATATCCAAACTCTGGAGAAAAGCTGTGTTTCTAAAGCAAAGTGATATTCTTCCATTCACCCAGATGTTCAGATTCATCTCCTTCTATCTGATGAAAGGATCTCAGGCCTAAAGAAGATCCCTGACTAATAGCTTAAGCTCTTGACTAATCCCATTCTCCGACCATCTTAAGATTCTTTCTCTTCAACCTTCTTCTTCCTTAGACCTCAGATCAACCCTCAGCTCCTCAAGCTCTCCTTCTTTTGGGTTCTTTGCTTTTGTCATCTTCTTTTCTTGCCTTTTCTTTATTCATTCCTCAATGTGACTGTATTGTGCCTTCTCCTTGCTCAGAAAGCTCGCTTAATCATGCCCAAGAAGGGGCTTAGTCCTGTTCTAATCGACCCTTCCCCTAAAGAGGTTCAATCTCATGCTCCTAGATCTCAAAGCTAAGCTTGAATATAATTAAGAAGATAACAAGATCTCTGATGTAAGATAAATGATGAAGTTTCTAAAGGCAAAAATCCAGTCAATATGTCAAATAATTGATGCTGTCTGGATAAAAACTCACGATAAACGTCGTTTGTCTTTAGTAAACCAATATTGTTCCAAACACGATAACACACCATAAAGTGCTGAATCAAACACGTGCTGTATGACCAGTTGTGGGATATCAACGAGAGATTCCTTGTTTGTGGATTGAAAGTGGCAAGAAAGCTTATTTCTGCTTAATAGATTGAATTAAAGGTCAAGTTCTGAGTTTGATGGATCGATCAACCGGAGATAGCTAGCAGCAGAACCAGCTTAAGAACTAACCTATTTTCTTTAGTTCTTCCTATTGAAACCTAACTACTATGAACTCCTTGTATCCTTCCCCGAATCACTCTTATATTCGTAGTAGCTTCCTAAATAAAAACTTCCATTTCCTTTCATCAAGGTACAATCTATCATCTAAATCTCCAAACTATCGATAAAAGCGAATTTTCTGTAGCAAAGATTCGATTCTGGCATGGACCCAGAAGCTTATATTCCTCTTCTAAGATAGATGGTTTGTCATTTCCTCAGCCCTAAGCTAAAAGCTATCAAGTCCTTCCTAATAGAGATAGCTGACCTCTACTCCACCTCTTTGAGTTAGTGCTTTCTCA